>VDFB02037025.1:0-66260 GCA_007258455.2 Sequoia sempervirens | reverse complement strand
TCAAGTGTATCTTCCCAAGTGTAGATAGTATCAAAGGGATCCACAATTTTGCCAATATTGAGAATATATCCACTCACTATAAATGGCATATGTTGCTCATGCTTAGCATTTTATGTTACTGCATCCTTCATCTCAATATTGAAATCATCAATTTTCTTCATAGATTCCCAAGGCTTGACATCTTGCAAATTCTTATAATTAGAAAAATCTAAATCTAATTCCTCAAAATTATCTACATCAGTATTTACAAAAAAAATTAGATTCACTAGTAGAAACTTCAAAGGTATTTACATCAGATGAATCTTCTGCATCAGACTCTTTGTTGGAAAAACCAGGCTCATCCATGTACACAAGTTCTACTTTCTCTTCTTCTACTTCTAGTTCTTCCAAGCAATCACGTATTTTTCCCTTTTCTTCTTTGTTGGCTAGACTGTGTTCTTTAACTTTGGGCATGGACATCTGTGTAGATGGTTGAGTTCTTTTAGTGGATGTTTCAATAAATAATCTCCTATTTTTCATCCTTTCTTGTTCTCCTATGCACTATTATTCTTTTTTGTTTTGGGAATGGTTGCTCCCAAGTTTTCCCTTTTCTTTCTCTGTCTTCTTCCTCAAGGCTATCTCGACTAGTTTGGGTTTTCCTAATTTTCTTGGCTACTAGCTTGATCTTTTCCAATTTCTTGGCTACTGCATCTATGAGTATTTTTTGGTCCTCTACATCCTACTTACTAGAAGACTCATGATTCTTTTTGGTTCTCATAGATGGATGGGAGGTAGCTATCTTAATGTGTCTGATTGGAAAGGATTGTCTTAACACCAAGATGTGTTTCTCATACTTGATAGCTAACACTGGATAAATCATTGGTCCATGAGGAAGAATGTTGCTCAATTTTTGTAGTAGAAGTCTAGAAACATTTTTTAGATCTACTTGAGTTTTTAAGCAATTATTTCCAATACTTCTAATGTCTACTACTACGTCATCAATGTTGTCTTGTGTTGAGATCATCCACTGGGCTAACCAATTTCTCTATGCTTCAGATTTTTTCTATTTTGAATCCCCCAGATCAACATGAAGCCTGGCTTCATATCTATCCCAAAGTTGTTTATCTAGATTAACAACTGTAAATGTCTCAGGGGAATTGGCCATCTACCAGGTTCATAGCCTATGACTTCTTGCTCTTTTCCCTTCATTTCCATTTTATAGATACTTTTCTTTTCAACTCCTACTCTATGAAGCTTCTCTTTCTGCATGCAATCTTTTTCACCGATCTTGGTGATTTTAATTACTTTTCCTTTTTTATCTTGTTGTTCCTCTTGGGAGTCAAGGCCAATTTTTTGCTGACTTGTCTAGCTAATCTATCCATCAACTCAGGATTACTGCTCAAGTCATAGAGTGTGGCCAAGGATGCTCTAGAAGGATAAGGATTAATGGAGGGTTTCTTGTATAAAGGGAAATGACTAGATGATCCTAATTCTTCTTCAGGATTATACTCTATGTATGACTTGTTTGAAGTAGTTGGGGAATTTCTTGTCAGAGAATAAGATCTTCTAGACAAACTAGGTCTACTACTAGTGGAGGCTTCAAGTTGTTCAAAAAGTGTTTCCTCAGGTAGAGATCTAAGATTAATACTGGAAAATCTTCTACTTTGCGCACAGGGCGTACTAGACCACAACCTATGAGATGACATAGGAAGTTCTTGGAATTTGGGTTGTGATTAGTTAATCAATTTTTCAATAATAGGGAAATCAATATCAAATCCTTCATGGTTAATGTGTTGGAAAAAATCAAGGATGTTTGAGTTTCCTTCTAGGTAACTTACCTCGAATAAAAAATTTGATGTGGAAACACGGTGTTTAATAATCTATATATACAACAACCACCAATTGTAGCATAAATAGAAACAAGTTGAAGCTCAACACCATTGACTTGGAAGAGTAGACAAAAAGCAGACTAAACATATTTATCTTCTAAACTAATAATAAATTTTGGTCAAAAAAAATGAAACCATCACCGCCTTTTTGTTCATTTGAGGTTTTGGTAAGGATTCCTCTAAATTGGGCTACAACGACCTGGTCCCATATTCAACACCTATTATCTATGAGACTACCAAAATATTCCACACCTATATGATAATTGAAATGAGAATGAACTATGATATCGACATAAGAAAAGTGGACATGGAAGTATCCTTTATCTCTCCAATGCTTAATGTCTAGAGGAAGTAAGAATGGAAGATAGACTGGATAGATCCCAATCCCAGACACTTTAAGATTTAACTTATATGGTCAAACAATATGCATTGATTTCTAGCTATTATTCCTTTTTTAGGATAGAGATATGATATATTGACATCTGGAAACTTAAAATTTCCCTTTTCATCTATGTATTCCTCTTTATCCTCAAAGTAATTATGCATGACAGAAGAGAGAGAGCTACTTGCATTCATTGACCTTTGGCTAGCCATTGCAGAGAGATTAGAACTTACTTGTGCATTTTGATCCTTTTGCTACTATATTTTTCTTCTTACTGTTCACCCTTCCACGCCTATCCTTTGGCTTCGACATGGGATTTACGGTCTTACTACGGGTCCACAACTACTCACAGTCTACTAGGAAGCTTTCAACTCTAGATCTATTCTTAACAGCTCGCTGACTACTAAGAATAAGTTGGGCTAACTCACTTATGGAAAAAGTACAGAACTATGGCAATGAGGATGAGGATAAACAAAGTGTAAATGCAACAAATCTTAGGGATGATAAGTTCCTTAGAGCTAAAGGATTCAGAACATGAAACATCATATCCATATCTGAGATGAATATCAATAGGAAAACTATCTTCAAGCATTTAAACACAACAGGCTCTAATACCAATTTGTGGAATACTCACAAGCATAATAATTTTATTGCACACTTTGATTACAACATGCATTCAGATTTTTGATCATCCAGATCGATCAAGGTGCAGGAGAGAGCATACGTCTAATATGCAGAATTTGGGACCTAAATTTAGACTCTAGATTCCAAACCAGAAATCTTCTGATGCCAAGAATGAGGCATCCCCAACAATTTATAGAAGGGGTAGAGCTTGTAACCTCAAGGAATTTTACAATAAATTTGGAATTCGTCCATACAAGGATGACGCATGTCCCACCACCTACCACACTATGGAGTAGACAGTTGTTAGGTAGTCTTTTGAAAACACTAACATAGTGGAGGAAAAGAAAGACAATCACTTTTTGGACACCCATGAGTGAGAAGGGCCCACTTAACACCTATAAGTGGCTACAAGGATCTTGCTTTTTCTTTAAAACAAGGTTGTGTCCTACTGTCACATCCTAACATGAGTGACATCACGACACAGACAAGCCCATGTGCTAGCTCCAGTGGAGAGGTATTGGATCCATTAATTCGATTGGAAAAGGTGCAAAGGCTAATTCCCAATCTTGATCAAAGGAATTAAATACATAATCTATTTATACAACATAATCATGAGAATATGCTCAATCCATTTCAATCCTTCTAGCCATTGTTGCAGGTTTGAGAGTTATCGCCAAGTCTTCAATTCTGACTTCTGGGTACCATTTAACTTCTAGTGGATATAATTCATTTTTGGGAAAATCATATCCGGTGTGAGGATAATGCATCAAATATTGATCCATGCAACTAAGCATTTTCCTCCATAAGTGCATGGATGGATGTACTCCAAGAATTCCTTTATGTCTTGATTGAACCTTGAACCAAGTAAATTTGTGTATTCTTCGAAGGAATCCTAGTGGAAAGTAATTCTAATTATTAACCCATACTTAAGACATTTAAGTAAATTCATCTTACTTTTCTTGGACCAATTCATTCCAAAGAATCCTTGTATCTTTTCATGGATATAACCATATCTGCTACACCAATGTCTTAATGGGGCATCCTATAATCCTAGAAGCACTAAGAAGTGTCTTTCTTCATCAGAGTCAACAAATCCTTGTCCATGGAAATACTGAATAGTTTGTCTTAGCTCTAGGAGCCATTTATTGAGAAAATATGATTCAAGTAATTTTACAATTATATCCTCTGGTAGGTAAGGGAGAACCCTTTTCTTTTCTTCATCTTCTAGGTTCTCATCATCTTCATGGACAAACATTGGAGTTCCATCTAACCAGTAGAATGAAGGATTTCTGAAAACAAGACTAGTATAGATTGATCCTGCAAGTTCTCTGGTTAAGACATCTGCTAATGGATTATTCTCACCTTTTATCCATTCTATATCAAAATTATAACTAAGGAATTCAAAATACCATCTTGCCACTCTTCCTTGGGCAATGCCTTTATTGAGCTTCTTCTATAAGAAGCTTCTCATTGCTTAACTGTCTATGTGAACAGTAAATTTTATTGGCTTGAGGAAGATTTTGAATTTCTCCATACCTTTTTTAACTGGCAATATTTCTTTTTCATAAATATGGTATCTGCTCTCAGTGTCAGTGAAGGTTCCAGACTTGTAGCCGCAGATACTATTTTTCCCATCTTCTTCTTCCTGAATGAGCACAACATCTGGACCATGTTGTATTAGAAGCATCAGTATACAAAAATAATGGTAAATTTGGAGCTGGGATTTGTAGAGAAGGAAAGTTTTGGCACTTGGATTTAATCCTTTGAACTGCTTATGTAGCCTTCAAAGGCCATCCATCCTTTTTCCCTTCTATGAGATGCTCCTAGATGACTTTCTTGTCTTCTGCCAATCCTTTGTAAAAAGGGGATATACAATTTAGGAATCCAAGAAACCTTTGGATTTTCTTTTTATCTTCTAATATATCGAGTTCAATTCTTGGATATGCTGGAGAATATGTGGTTGTAGATGGATTTTTCCCCTATTAAGGTGAAGACCAAGGAAATCTACCTGGAATTGACCAATTACCATTTTCTTAGCAAAAAACATATTCCATGTTTTCTTATGACTGTATAAAGCTCCTCTAGGTGCTACAAATGATCAGTTTTTAAATCAGAATACACAAGAATGCCATCAATATAAACTGCACAAAAATCCTTTAAATGTTTTCATGCTTGGTCCATTCTTCTCTGGAAATAAGTTGGTGCAGTACAAAGACCAAATGGCATCACATTCCATTCATATAATCCCCGAGGGATTGAAAATGCAATTTTGTACTTGTCTGATTCTTTAACCTTTATTTGCTAAAACTCGGATTTGCAGTCAAACTTAGAAAAGACTTTCTTATTTGGTTCTTGTTTGATCAAATAAGAGCTAAATGGAATTGGATAATTATCAATATTGATTGGATAGCTCTTGAAGTTTTAAATATTGTTAAATCTCTTATTGTCCTTGAGTTTTGAGGACCATTGGATGGTGATCAAGATGTGTGGCCCTTAAAAATTATTGGGTATTAATTCTCTTGGTGATTTTTTCATGAATACCTACTTAGAAATAAAAAAATTGTGGCAATTCAAAAGGTATTTACACGATAGTAGACATTTATTTTAGTGTTGAGGCAAGTGGGATCGATATGTTTCATTAGGTTTATTCTTCATTGTAGTTCCAAGGGCTAGGCATACCTATCACTTTGCATTTAAATTTATTAAATTAATATTTATTATTGTACCTATTAACCTAGCTCTAGTACATGGGTTAAATGTTTGTCCATTAGGAGCATTTAATTGACGATTCTAAGTTACCCATTATAAAAATATATTTTCTTTATAAATGTAGAATTGTAAGGGTGAGGTTTACATACCCATCTTAATTCCAATTTAGTTTTAGATATATTTTGAGAGAATGCATTAATATAATTGCATAATGGCATGTGACACACTTTTGTGTTGTGTTTGGTTCCTTCTCTTTTTGTTATCCACCTTCATTTACTCCTTGTACATATTCTTATACATTTTGTTTTATCCCTGTCATACTCATATTTATTCTCACAAATTCCTATCATTTATTGGTCTAGATTTCCATTCATTCATTTCTAATTTTATATTTCATTTTCCATATCTCAAGGTCATTTTTGTGGTGTCGAAGAGTGATCTTCCACAACATGGATATTACCCAAACATTAGATTTTTTAAATTTAAATGACCATCCCCCACCCTTTTCTCATAGTCATAAAAGTTGACTTGGTACACACTTATGGAGGGATTTGTTATGTCTTAGTGTTTAAAGACATTCAATTAACTATTTATTGGTCATCCTAAATCATGAAAAATCCTACGCATTATGAAGAACAACATTCTAGAAATGATTCACTTTGAAGCACCAAAAAAAATTCTATGTAAACCCTATTTCCATTTTTCCAATCTTTAAATGTATAAAAAAGTTAATATATTTTTAATTTTTTAAAATGAATAAAAAATTTAACCTGTTAATTGTATATAACTTATTTAAAAAAATTAAATAAAATTTTCACAATAGTATTACAATTTTAAAAATTAAATATATATAAAAAATAAATTCTTAGAAATATATAATTTTTTTTTAACAAAACTCATCCTCTTCTTCACATTCTCTTTCCTCTTTCTTTTATAGCTTAAAAATGACATCAAAAGTAGAAATAATTTATTCTCTACTGTGTGGAATAAGCTAACATATCTTTATTATTTTCTATGCGTGTGGAATAAGGTAAGAGGATACCTAATTATTATTCTTTTCACACTCTCTTTCCTCTTTCTTTTATATCTTAAAAATGACATCAAAAGTAGAAATAATTTATTCTCTTAACGTGTGAAATAAGCTAACATATCTAATTATTATTTTCTACGCTGTGGAATAAAGGGACATGCCCAGTTAGTATTCTTTCCACGCCGTGTAGAATAAGCTAAGCACACCTAATTATTATTCTCTCAGCGTGTGGAATAAGCTAGTGATACTTAATTATTCAAAGTCTTTGTACGTATGTACAAGAAAGTCAATGAAGATAGAGATAATATGGTGGAAGGAGGACTATAAGTTTTGTCGATTTCTTAGGCCAAATTCAATGAAGATAGAGATAGTGTGCCATAAAAGTCAAATATGCACTTGGAAAAGGCTTAGCAAACTACCATCAGAAATACAACACTTGGAAAGTAGTCAAATCAATAAGAGATGAAAGAAGCAACACTATCTTGGTAGTTTACTTATTTATAGACAACCAGGGACAAATTATAAAATTCATACACAACCAATAGAACTCTTTTACTAGTTGGTGGAAGAGGATAAGAATGTATCCACTTCCGCTCAAGATGTGTGTGGTCTGTGAATTTTTGTTGATATGGATAATAATGTTGCAAACTCATTTTCTATTTTCAACAGCATGTTTACAAGATGAGAGAAGTTACTTGCTGGATTTCAAGGCCGGTCTTAATCTTTCCTCATCTCACTTATCCTCTTGGCGGGGATTCAACTGTTGTCAGTGGGAGGGTGTTGCCTGTGATTATCATACATCCCATGTCATTCGCCTTGATTTAAGTTATGATAGTGATGATTACTATTGGAAGAGGGAGTTGCGTCCATCGCTGTTTAATCTGCACCATCTACAACACTTGGATCTTAGCAATATTAACTTTGGAGGTATTTCTATTCCTCCCCAGCTGTCAAAATTGCAGAGACTTACATTTCTTAGCTTGTCTGATGCTGGATTTGAGGGTGAAGTCCCAATAGAGTTGGGAAATATGTCGAGCTTGCGTCATTTGGATATTTCATATAACTTCATGACTATTAGTAAGTTTGATGTATGTGTAAGAAATCTAAGAAGCCTGGAATTCTTAGGAATGAGTGATGTGAACCTGTCAATGGCATATGAGCACTGGGGTGAGGCCCTTAGCGGTCTTGCCAATCTTACCCAGATTTACCTGTATGGGTGTGGGCTCTCAGGTAATATTCCAGATCTCTTAAACCTTACACGTTTATCACATCTGCAAATAAGCGGGAATTCATTCCCGTTTGAGCTACCCTCTTGGTTTGAGAACGTGTCCTCATTGGTGTCACTTGATCTCAGCAACTGTGATCTCAAGGGTTCTATCCCTTCCAATTTCATGCCCCGTTCAAGAATGAGCATTCTTGAGCTTGCATTTAATAACTTGAAAGGAAAGCTTGCTTTCTTTCTAAACCATTCCTCCTCCCTTGTTGATCTTGACCTTAGTAGCTGCCAGCTAACTGGTCAGATTCCTCTATCTTTGTGTGAGTTTCCAGCATTACGTAGCCTCAAGTTATATGATAATGAGCTGTCAGGAACAATTCCAGATTGCATTTCAAAGCTGGCTAGTTTACAAGAATTGTCACTTTCTTCCAATGAGCTGTCAGGAACAATTCCAGATTCCATTTCAAAGCTGGCCAGTTTACAAAAATTGTTACTTTCTTCCAATGGATTAACAGGAAACATTTCACTGTAGCTACTCGACAATCTAACTCACCTTCAAGGGCTTGACCTTACTGAAAATCAGTTTCTCATTAACATCTCTCCAAACTAGATTCCTTAGTTTGCCGAACTGAAGTTCCTTGGATTGGGTTCTTGCAATATAGAAGGCGAATTACCTGCTTTTTTGTCACAGCAATTTCAATTGCTAGAGCTAGATCTTTCAGATAACAACATTGTGGGAAATCTTCCCTCGTGGCTGTGGGATCTTCCTAGTCTTCATGTGCTCAATCTTTCAAACAACCAACTGGAAGGTTCTCTACCCCACCAGATATCCCATAAATTTTATATTGTGGATTTGCATGGGAATAGATTATACGGCTCTCTTCCAGCTCTTGATTTTGTTTCAGATATGTTAGATCTGTCAGATAATGAGTTTAATGGCTCTATTCCTGCAACAGCTCGCACATTATCTTTTCTATCATTGTCAGGGAATAATCTCACTGGAGAAATTCCAAGTTTTGCATGTACCTATCCAAATGGAGATTCAATTCCACTTGAGATTTTGAAGTTGTCAAAGAACAAGCTGACAGGTATGATTCCTGCAAAAATTGGAAATGTTCTCATTTATTAGTTTTACAATTGGCTCAAAATGATTTGCAAGGGGAGATTTCAGAGGAGTTTGGAAATCTGCAGGCTCTTCGCACTCTAAATCTCAAAGGCAACAGGTTGCAAGGTATTATTCCATCATCCATTGCAAATTGCACGAATCTCCAAGTATTTGATTTGGGGAATAACAAATTTGAAGGTAGTATTCCCGTTTGGATTGAAAAGCTGACAGATTTAAGAATTCTCAGCTTAGCTTCTAATAAGTTTAATGATAGAATTCCATCCCAACTGATGAGGCTGCAGAATCTTCAAATTCTAGATTTATCTGGCAACCACTTATCAGGAGATATTCCTGAGAATCTAAGCAAGTTATGTGCTATGGTGAATCAAACACAAAGTATTGATGTGCAATGTACCTCTCAATTTGTGCTTTACTGGGTTGAAGAGTCTGAACATGTTGCAAAATTTGAGGATGAAGTAATGGTTTGGATAAAAGGAAGGGCAACTCCATACACGAAGATAATCAGAGCAGAAAGATTCATGGATCTGTCTCGCAATAATCTGTCAGGTAATATTCCTTCAGAATTGGGACTTCTAAAGGGCTTAATTTCTCTAAACGTATCAAAAAATAATCTAAGTGGTTCAATCCCAGAATCTTTGGGAGCCATTGTTCACTTGGAATCTCTGGATCTCTCAGAAAACAAGCTGTCAGGAAAGATTCCTTCTCAACTCTTAAATCTCACATTTCTTGAAGTGTTGAATCTTTCCAACAACATGCTTTCTGGGTTAATACCGCAGGGGAAGCAGTTTTCAACCTTTGAGGCTTCTTCTTTTCTAAAAAATCTCAATCTTCATGGACCTCCCCTTGAAAACAGGACATTGAATTTTGGTTTGGGGGGCAGAGATAATCACAATAATACAGTTGTTGAAGATAGAGATAGAGATGCAGGTGCAGATGTAATGGATCAATGGTGGGCAGTGGGAATGGGGATAAGTTACGGAGTGGGATTTTCCATTGTGATTGCAGTGTTGTGCTTCCACATAAAATGGAGATATATATGCTTTGCTCTGATGGATAATTTAATCTATTATCTTTTCCATCGGTGAATCCCTAAAGCTCTTCACAAAGGATGCTCCCAGCCTTTGCTTCCAAATCCTCCTATATAGATATGTATAAGATTGTGTTGTTGCTCATATTTGTGTCGGTTTGTTTGCATTGTTGTAATGTGTGCTGAAAATTGCTTTTAGCTTAGTTTTAAAATGAGTAGCAGAGGGAAGTTAGTGTGCAGTATGGAAAGCCCCACTTTCATGGAAAGTGAATGGCTTGGTGTTAGTAATTATCACTAAACAATGATTTATACGATAATGTAATTGGGTTCTGCATTGTACATTGTTTCGTATATTATACAAGTTGTGTACTGTCATCTACCACCTTGTCTTAACACTATGCATGTGTCCATAAATTGCTCTCTCTAGTGTCATCAATTCTTTTTGACCGCTTCAGATAATTATGTGGATCTTAATGAGGCTGTAGGTCATTCAAATTTAGTAAATTTATTGCTTTAAAAATATATTTTAAAATTATTATTTTATTTTTAAAAGAATTTTAACTTATAAAAATGTATACAGAATATTATTTTAATATTTTTTTATTATTCTCTTTTAAGCTTTTCAAACTCATTTTGTTATATTAGTATTTTAAATTTTTTGAAGTATGTAAATTTTTATCTTTCTTTCTTTTAAAATCTTATATTACAAACATTTTCTATAATCTTACAACATAAAATCTAAAGTTCATAAAAAAGATAGATCTACACATTCTCATAATAACAAAACTAATCATATAGTCTTATAGCATTTAATACAAATATATTTACAAGTTATTTTTCTATACCTACACAACATCTAACCCTTACATTGTTGTACAATTTCCAACATCAAGCACATATAAAATTTGATATAATGTTTCTTTTCTACTCTATTTTTTGTCTCATGTGTGGAGAAAAATAATAACTTGTCTTTTTCTACCACATTAAAAATGATGTAGATCTAATCTAGGGTGAAGCCACTATAGTGGTTTACAATTGAAGTAAGGAAAACTCACAAAAAATGAATGCATGGCAAAAAACTAGATTTTAGGGGTTCATACGAACCTATTGGTTCGATCGAACCAATTAGGGGTTCAGTAGAACCTAGGTTCAACTGAACCCTCTTAATAATTTCCCCCCAAAAAAGCCATCAAAACCCCTTATAGAAGGGGGTTCGAATGAACCCTAGTTCGTATGAACCCCGGTTCGAACAGGGTTCGCTTGAACCCCCTTTATTCCTCATCCCCCCCTAAGACACCAAAAAAAATTGAATTTTGGCACTTCAGAGCTCAGTTTGAGGATGAAAATGGAGGAATATTCACAAACCCAACTGAAATCAGGTAGTCCTCAGAACGAGCTATCCAACAAATATAATTTTAATATGTTTTGGTTTTATTATGTATTTGTTTTTTTAGTTTTATTAAACATAGGTTTTTCATCAAAAATGAAGGTCTTTGTTTTACACATGTGGAAAAATAGCAAATTATCAAACAAAAAATTGAAAAATATGAGTGCACCAGATATTGAAGTCCTTGATCCAATAGATTTTTTTTTTTTGAATTTTGATACATAAAAAAAAAAGTTATACGTTATACGGTGCTATCCGAATTGCAATTTTGTTTGACTTTGAAACTTGATTAAAGAAAAATGTTCAATAAAAAACTATCTAACCAAGTGGAAGCACTAGATATTGGATTCGAATCTGAATTGAAATAATTAGAATTTTATCCTTCATGGAAAAATCGTTATCTGGTGTCTCACTTTTAAAATGTTGTTTTGGAAAAAACTAGTTTTCGTGGGAGATGGAAAAAGAAGTGGAATTTGATTCCAAAAATTTTGAAAAAAATATATTTAGAATCTGCAGACAAAATGTGACGAGACTCTAGTTTGCATCATCTTCAAATTCTTCACGGTTTAGCCACTATAGGTGCCTGAATGTGAGGATTTAGTTTAAAAAATAATTTCAGTGTCCAATTCGGCCAAAAATTGTAAACCACTATTGTGGGATCACCGTCTAATGATCAAACAATGAATACAATCATAGCCTATATTAAAAATAGCTGATATTAGAAAAGTAGAAAATGGTAGAATTATTTCTGGCTATTTAGAATGATGTAACAATTTTGATCTTTTAATGTCATTTCATTGATATACTACAACTAATGGTTGAGATCTGAAAATTTTGAATTGTGTCATGTGGCTTCGTCATTCTTTTATAGCTCAAACTGAGACTAATTAAAACTATAAAATTTGGTGCACCTTGTCTTCTACCATGTGTTTAGGAATGAGTTGAACATAAAAGTATAGTGGGGCTTACTTATAAGGAAATAATTTAATGACTTGATTTTTCTTAATAACAAGTCAAACCCCTAAGAATTTGATATATAAATTCTAGTGAGACATCAAGCAACATAATATGTGAGATGCTTAAAAGGATGTAGAAATGATATTTAGAAGTGTTGTGTAGTTGAATATTATTTCAATGATCTTATTATTAGATCATTATCCAATACATTGCTAATGACCTAAGACTATCTAGGGTAATGAACTTCTTTTCTACTCTATTTTCTCTCATATGTGTGGAGAAAAATAATAACTTATCTTTTCTAGCACATTAAATATGATATAGATCTAATGTAATTATCAAACAATGAATACAATCATAGCCTCTATTAAAAATAGTTGAGACTAAAAAAGTAGAAAATGGTAGAATTGCTTCTAACTATTTAGAATGATGTAACAATTTTGATCTTTTAATGTCATTTAATTGATATACTACAACTAATGGTTGGGATCTAAATTTTTTGAATTGTGTCATGTGACTTTGTCATTCTTTTATAGCTCAAACTAGGACTAATTTAAACTATGAAATTCAATGCACCTTGTCTTCTATCATGTGTTTAGGAATGGGTTGAACATAAAAGTATAGTGGAGCTTACTTATAAGGAAATATTTTAATGACTTGATTTTTTCTCAATAACAACTCAAACACTTAAGAATTTGAAATATAAATTTGAGTGACACATCAAGCAACATAACATGTGAGATGTCTAAGGATGTAGAAATGATATTTATAAGTGTTATGTAGTTGATTGCTATTTTAGCTGATCTTATTATTATTAGATCATTATCCAATACGTTTCTAATGACCTAAGACTATCTAGGGTGAGGGTATGTAAATGGGGCACAAAAGAGAGTTAAAAGTAGACACTTTTTTTTCTTAAAATTATCTAAACTCAAACTTAGACATGTAATTTGAAGATATGCCAAAAACAAGAATTGTAGTAAACTAAATGTAGTTTCTAAACTAATATTTTTTTTTAATAGTTAAGGTTAAGAGGGTAAAATGTCAAGTGTATGCAAAATTAATTATAGTTTCATCACTAAAATATAAAAATTTCTTGTGTGTGCCCCCTTTTTTCATGATAGGTATTTTTTAAAACTCATTGGTAGAAATATAGCCAATAGTAAGTATTATAAGTTTTGTTATTTTTTATTTTTCAAAGAATATTTTTGTGTGATCTTTTGAAGTGGATGTATCTTGAAATTGTATCATTGAGCATGCACATTACATGATTTGCAAGAAAATAATAAAACATATAATATTTTTTAATTTGTATAGAATGAAGTGTAGAACAATCCTATATGTAAAAAGAAATAAACACATCAAAATTTATGAATCAAATTTAATAAATATGTATTTTAGGATAATGAAGGAATTGTTTAAAGAAAATAAAAAATAAATACCTCAACTTATTTGAAATATTAAAAAAAATAGCTAGAAAGCCAAGATGTAGCTCATCATTTTTATGGTGGTTCTATTAATTTTTGTTATAAAATAAGTTTGATAAAATTGAAGTTTAAAATTATTATTGAATATGAAAAATACATCTTTGATGTACCATAGAGGTCTAACCCTTAGGCTTGGTCATCCAAGCCTATTCCAAGCCTAAAAGGGCAAGACCATTTTTTTTGAATAAATAGAGCACTCATGTTATATAATGCAAATGAAAACACATTATGTGCACCTCTCTATCTCTATCTTATTAGCTCTATTTCTCTATTTCTCCCTCTATATATCTTCATCTCTCCCTTTTTACATCTCTCTATGTCTCCCTCATCTCTATGCTCTATCTTTATTAGATATCTATCCCTCTCTCTATCTCCATCTCTCTCTATTCTCTTTTTCCTTCTTTATCCTTCTCCTTCTACCTCTCTCCCTATCCTCTCTCCCTCATCTCTCCCTCTATCTATCTTTATCTCTTCCAACCCTTTTGTCTCCTTCCTCTATCGTTCACACTATCTTTATCTCTCCCTCTCCCTCTGTCTATATTTATCTATCTATCTCTCCCTATATATCTCACATTATGCGTATCTCTCTTTATCTCAATCTCCCTCTCCCTCCCTATACCTATATCTACCTCTCTCCCCATCTCTCTCTATATATCTACATGTCTCCCTCTCTCCCTCTCTATTTTCACTCTTTATCTCTCTATCATTGTCTCCCTCTCCATCTCTTTATCTCTTCATCTCTCTATCACTTTCTCTCTCTATCAAGTTTCCTCTTTATTTCTATCTCTACCTTTCCCTCTCTCCATCTCTCTATTGATATATCTATCCTTCTCTCTATCTCTTCCTCCCTCTTTATTTAGCTCTCCCTCTATCTATATATATCTCTCCATTCCCCCTCGGTTTCTATCTCTCTCTCTGTATCTCTCTCCTCTTGCTATCTCTCCATCCATCTCTACCATTTTCTATCTATCTTCCCTCTCCCTCTCTTTCTATCTATTTCTCCCTCTATCTCTATCTTTTCCTCTTTTATCCCTTTCTATCTCTCCCTCTATGCATGTACTTCCCTCTCCCCCTCTCTCTATCTCTCTCTTTATCTATATCTCTATCTTTATCTCTTCCTCTCTATGCGTCTTTTCCTTTCTACCTCTCCCTATCCCTCTCTCCCCCCTCTCCTTTTATCTCTCTCTTTATATATCTTTATCTATTTATTTCTCTCCCTCTCTCCCTCTCCTCTCCCTCTATCTCTCACTCTCCCTCTATATCTCTCTATCTCTCATCATATATTTATATCTATGCATCTATTAGTATCTCACTCCCTCTCTATCTTTTTATGGGTGAGTGCAGGATCATGATGGACCAAATAATGGCAATGGGAAAAAAAGTTTTTTTAATTAGGAAAAAATGCAAAAAGCATCTTTGACTTTTTACTTGGGTTGGGAAAAATATACAATTTTCTATGGTAAACACCAAATAAAAATGGATATCCATTATTAGGGTAAAAGCAAGAAGTTGGGTCCATGAAGAGGGGAAGTTTCAGTCAAAAAAAAATCTCCCAAGAAATGCATATGTGTTATTAAAGAAACACATTTGTGTTATTCTTCGAGTACTCGAGCCTTAAAAAAAATGTGTATGTGTTATGCTTCAGGTACACACTAAAAAACTCATACGCGTTATAACGTGTACGTGTTATATAACACATACACATTTTATAACATGTACGAGTCATTTATTTAAAAAATTAAATACCTTTTAGAAACGCGTGTACATTTTAAAATGTGTATGCATTATAACATGTATGTGTTTTAAAACATGCACTCGTTTTCTAACTTGTATGCATTATAATGTGTACGTGTTTTAAAATGTGTACATATTTCCAAAAAGTATTTATTTTTTTAAATAATCAAGCAAATAAATAACATATTTATTTTGTAACACATACGCGTTTTAAAATTTTGAATCCCCAACCCACATGTTGCGTCAATTTTAGGCTTGAGAAAGGCTTGGCAACCCAACCCTTAGACTTTGACCTGCAACTAAAAATCTAAGTCAGGTTCAAGAGAAATGTCCAACTTTGGCAAAATGGTTGATGGATTTTTTTCTGAATCAATCTATGAAATTAAGACCCATTAGAGAACACGATGTCTAGTTTCCAAATATATATATATATATATATATAATATTGGATTATATTTGTTATTTTTTAATTAATTTCTAAGCAAACCAGTCTGTAAACTTGAAATATTAGACTTTATTTATTTTTTAATAACTTTTTTGGGTTAATTATCAAGTGTAAAAAAATTATATGGCATCAATCTTCAGATAATTATCTACACAATGAAAAAAATAGATTCAAAAAATGTCTAGTTTAGGTCCAATTATGTTGTATGTACACGTTGATTTTTATAAACAACAATTAAGGCCAATAAAAATTCAATAAAAAAATATTTAGAAAAAAATAAAAATAAAATATCCTCATCAATATTCATGTTGTTAGCTATCTTTCCCCAAAAGGAATTAGCAAAATACTTTTATTTGGGTCAAAAAGTGGTGTTTGTACACGTGCATGGTATGGTAAAAAAATCTTTTAAAAAGTGGTTTCTATACATCCCTATCAAAATTAAATTTCTATCATCTAGGTATTTAAATAAATTACATATTTTGAAAGCTAGATTCAAAATGCTAAATTTCATATTACTGATTTTTTTTAAGATTCATTGTGCAAGTGCCTCAAATTTTTAGTCCAAGTGTGACAAATTCTAAAAAACAACAAAAACACTTCCACTTTTTGAGCTTTTTGTGGACCCAACTTCTTGCATCAACCCCTAACAAATATTTTAAAGAAAAAAACTAATATCCTCTTTTTTAAAAGTAGATGTTTGATAGAAACAAATATCCCATATTAAATCAAAATAACGAATATTTACATTTCTTACACAAAAAATATTTGTTATCAAATAAAAAATAAATATTTTTTTCTTGCACAGAACAATTATTTGTTATTATTAAATATACTTATTATATAATATATATTATTTAATAATATTTCCTATATTAATGATAGTATAAATGCTCAACAATTGCATTCATGTATATTGTTTATAACCACACATATATCAAGAATGCTATGAACTAACTTTTATAACTACAATTTTGTGCCTGTATATACACTGAGTATGTTATGTATTGAATACTCAAAATATAAACTAATTGAATACATACTTTTTACAAATATTGGTTCCTTATACACGATATACACCAACTCATATTCACAGCCGATCAAGAGGATAAAGGAGGTATGAAGAACATTTCAGTGACCTTTTAGAATCTCTTGGTTTCACTACAAGAATCCATGATTTTCCAACCCATTAAAACATCAATAGCCATCCTCTCATCAATGGTCCACATGTGCATCCTATGTCCTACAACTTCCTATTTCTTTTCCTCCCTTTCAACTTTGGCATTGAGTTCTTTTTGAAACACATCAAGTACCTTCATGAAGATGGTCAAGTTGAGTTGTCCATGTTGCCAAGTATTGTCCATATTAGACTTCCTTTTGTGCTACTAGTACAATGCTTTCAAAGACATATAGAGAAATTGTAACCTACATTACAACATTGAATAATATGAGTGTTTTGGAAGACCCAATAAGTTCCCTCTGAATTCCATTAAATTTGTCCTCATTTCATGCTTTCCAAATGCACCAAAGAATCTTAGTAGATAAAGAGTACCAGAAACATTACAGTTCTTTATTCAATTTATGACATGGCCCATAAGAATTTCCTTCCAATTGACTTTCCCATTATCCCCCTAAATTTTTTGATCATTGTAAAAATTCCTCCACATTTCATTACCATATAAACATTTAAAAAAATTATGATTTATAGTTTCAAGGAATCTACAGATATTACAAAAAACAATATTAGAATAATTCATTTTGCAAGCCATTTTTTACAACAAAAGAAGCCATCTAAAACAATATTTCTTTGAATCCACAATACTATGCAAAAGACAGGTAAAAAAATTATTCCAAAATTTGCTTTCAATGTTCACATTCCAAGTTTTACTTAAGTAATTAGTTAGGGTGTTAGACTTTAACAGTTCCTTATAGATGATTTTTGTTTCAACTTCAAGCAGTGGGGTAGAACCTTGCCAATTATATTTGATATGTTTTCATTGTTTTCTTTAAATTTGGAGTCCAACATAAAGTCTTTGCAGGCATCTCTAAGGACACTATAAGTTCTAAAATTAGAATTTAGAAATCCATATTCTTCTCTTAGGAGATTCCAATCTTTTAAGGCACCATTACTCAAAATATTGTTGAAATTTTGAATATCAGTCTGGGCCCACTTTTTGGTAGAGCATCCTTGGAGGAGGACCAAGGGTTTTCCATTGTGCTCTAGGTTCCACCAGATGGACCTAATAGAATCAATTTGATTTCCATTATGATCAAGAAAGAGAGGAACTTGGATGTTGCCCTTAATTATTTCCTAGGATCTCGAAATACTTTTGTAAACCAATTAACTTGCAAGCACTATTTGTTATTTGGAAATGGGAAGATTAGCAAATGAAAATGATTTGCAAGATTTTTCTTGTTTGGGCACTTCTCTCTAAATATTGTTCCTTACAAGAATCTTCCAAGGACCCCCCCGCCTTAAGTGCTTGAATAATCCACTTGGAAGCTATGGAAATGCCATGCTTTTTGAGATCCTTGAGCCCTAGCCCCTCGTGTGTTTTCTCCAAGAAACACCACTCCCACCTTACCAAGTGCATCTTCTTTATCCCCTAGCCATCTGACCAAAGAAAACCTCTATTTTTTTTGTACCTCATTAACTTGATAGTTTTTGAAGAACCACATTGAGGAAAAAAAATAATGTATGAAGATAGAATATTTTGGCATACCAAGATCCTACTAGCAATGGATAGATACTACCTATTCCAACTATAAATTTTCTTCTCTATTTTGGATTTAATCCATAGCCATATTTTCTTATATTGGAACAAATAAAGAATGGAATCCCAAGATATCCAACCTGCTTATTAGGAACCCCCATTGGAATTCAAGTTTTTGCAACCAAACTAGGGGAGCTTCTAACCAACCTAGTATTATGGACTTCATCCTTGATATATTTATCCTTGATGCCAAACAAAATAAGTTTAGCTTGTTCATCAAGTTTGCAAGGTTTTCTTCATCAAGGTCAAGAAATATTGTAGAGACATCAGCAAACTGAATATTAAGGAGTTCATTGTGGTCAGGTAGCACCAATCCTTTAACCCTAGGTGAGGTATTGCTTTCTCTTAGGAGGTAGTGAAGGGAAACTAAGGCAATGAAAAACAAGGCAAGGGCCAAGGCCCACACCTCTGCCTAATGGATCTTTCCAAATTAAAACCTTCAAAAATGGATCCATCCACCTCAATTTATGCAACAACATCATTTAGGAGGGTGTTAACCATATTGCAAAATACTTGAGGAAATCTAAATGCTTTTAGAGCTAGTTTTAGGAAACTACATTCCACCCTATCGTAGGCCGTAGGAGCATGGCATCATTCTATCCAGAGTGTTTGGACCATTCCATGGCCTCCCAATTTGTTATCAAATTTTCCAAAATATACCTTCGTTTGATGAAACCCTTCTATGTATTGTTTATAAACTTGGGGAGGATGTTTGTAAGCCTCATTGCAAGTATTTTTTCCAAAATTTTATAGATGTATTCAACAGGGTGATTGGTCTCTATTTCTTAATTAAGGTCTTGTCTCCTTCCTTGGGAAGGATCTTTATGAGTCATGTATTTATGCTTCTACTCAATGACACTTTGCTTAAAATGCCTCTACATAGACCTAATGCAAATCATCATAGAACCAATCACTTAAGGTTTTATAATTTAATTCAACAGATAGTCCATCTAGGCTAGGTGACTTGTTATTGCTCATGGAGTTAATTTCCTTACTAATCTCATCCTTAGATATGGTTTTTGACAATTTGGTGGCATCTTCTTTAGTGATCTTTGTAGGAATAAATTGTCTAATTGTAACTCTAGCATTATGAAATCCCTCTTTGTTGCCTTCCAAGGTGATTAATTCTTTATAAAATTGGAAGAAATGTTGCAGAATATCACCTTGGTTTGACAAGATAGATCCATTGTGACAAATCTGATTGATTTTCTCCTTCATTCCTTTCTCTTTTATATACCTAAGAAATAATTTTGATCCTTTTTCCCCATTGCTAAGCTAGTTAAGCTTGGCCTTGGTTTTCATCCCTCAAATTTTATTTGCTTGCAACCTTCTCAATAAATATTTTTCCTTGTTGAGGTCTTCTTAAAGTTTTTCATCTATAGGATCATTTTGTATTCTATTTTCAGCCACTAAAAGCTCATCTTGGAGATGATTTTCCTCTTTTATCCTATCCACTAGTACAAAAACAACAATATATAACTGAAAAACTACTAAAAACTGCTTATAAATGATTGAACATGGTCACGCGACTAGTAGTAATTTTTTTCCAGTCATTTATAACACGACCGAATTGATGACTAAACCATTTTTAGTCATTCGATTGATCAATTTGGTCATTAATTTAGTCACCTGATTGATCAATTTGGTTGTTGGTTTAGATGTTTGAGTGATCGAATTGCTCGTTAATTTAGTCATCTGATTGTTCGATTTCATCATTGATGTAGTTGTCAATCTGATTGATTTGGAAGTGTGTAATTTAGTCATTAATTTAGGCATTGAATGTTTTAAACTGATCACTTATTTAGTCATTTTTTAATTCACTGGTATATTTTGTCATTAATTTAGTCATTGATTGATGTTAACTGGTCACTTATTTAGTCATTTTTATTCATTGATTTTCATCCATTGGTAGTGTATTTAGTCATGAATTTTAATCATCATTTTGATCAATTGCATAGTTTATTTAATTATTTTTGCTCATTGATTTTTGTCAACTGATAGGTATATTGATATATTTTGTATTAATTGCATAATCATTATATCTAGTCATATTTATTAACATTGATTTTTGTTAGTTGGTAGTATATTTAGTCAATTGGTAGTTTATTTAATTTTTTTTTTCACTGATTTTTTCCTATAAGTGTTGGAAATGAGACAATGATTTAATTGCTCGGTTTGAACATATAAGAACAAAAAAAATTCAATCATTCATTTGCACATAATGAAACGACTATAAAGAAGGAAAAATACTAGAATTTTATTGAGAAAATGTGTTCTTACAGTAGATACAAGACAAAATGTGTATTTGCTTTGAAAAATGTATTGTTACAAAGTGTGTTTCTCAATGATGTGACTGAGAAAACTGAGTTACAATGCCTTTTTTTTGGTTATGCAAGATATTACAATTTTGATGACAATTCTATGTTGCAACTTATTTGCAAAGTTCTGAACATACATGTATGTTGCACTCTTCGCAACTTTTCCTCTCCTCTACACCTCTTTATCTGCTCTGTATTTACTTCTTTTTTTGCACCCCTATTCTCTATGTCTACTGCTTACACAACAACATATCCCCTCTCCTATAATGCACCAGTTTGAATGAGTGGAACCCAAACAAAAAGAGAAAAACATAATCAAGGGGTTTTTACATTACAGGTGTATAGATAGAACATTCTCTGTTCTACTCATAGAATGTACACCCAAATCAGACTTTCTGGTTTTTTTTTGGGTTCAAATTATTTAGGCTCAATACATTCTCTATTTGCAACTTCACTCTCCACACTCTACTGCTGCTAACCCTTCTTTTTCTCTTCTGCACTTACGGCTAACTCTGTGATTTTTTTCAAATATTTTAGTGGCCACTGTACAAAGGTACATTCTCTTTCAGACAGACAACTCCATCTATTTTGTCTGGATGAGGAAGGGGTACGTTACTTGAGACATTTGAAATGCATATATTTGCATCTCCTATTCCTTTCAATTTGACTCCATGTATAATAGATAGTGAGTGAATCCACCCAATGCCCACAACAACACTATTATGCAGATCAAATACCTTAACTATATCCTCTTCTTAGAGTTTATCAATAAATGTATGTAAAAATAAAAAAATACACATTATATTAAGATATAAAACACTCATTATATTGTTTTTGACGGTTTTATGTAATGTCTTATGTCTTGGAACAAATCATTTTTTGTGTGTTCTTTTATAAAACACTCTATTACAACTAATCTCTAAGCTTCCATATGTAAGTTATATGTTCTCCCTTAATTCCATGATATTTGTATACTAGCTAATTACACTTCACTACTATTCTAACATCCAACTTCTATCAAATAGGTAATGATTACCCTTATTTACATAATAAAACAACCATTACTTACTTCAATAGTAATTACTTGCATGTGGTTTCATAGCACTCACCTTGAGTTCAACATGACTACCAATATGAATATCATATGCATGCTCATCGAGTTCATCATCATAACCACTATCAACATCATTGCAGACGTTAAGTTGTACAACTTTGCAAAGAGTTCTATTAATAGGGCCTTTTTATTTTTGTCCTTCTTTCATATAATTTCTCAACATTATGTGGTTTAATCATCATGCAAAAATTAATATAAGTAAAGAATGCAAAAGCTATAAATTTTTTCCAAAAGAACATTTTGAGCATGAAGAAAGACAAGATATTGGGATAGATAATTGACAACTATTATATTAATTACCTCAACTTCAAGACAACTAAGACACCTATGTTGTGCATTCTTATCCACTTCATCACTATTAATATCAGCAACTCAGTTGATACCTTGAAGGAGTTTTTGTTTTCCTTTTGCTTTGAAAAAATTTCTTTGCATGTGGTTTAACCATCATGCAAAAAAATATACAAAGCATTCAATAGTCAAGTAAATAATGCAAGATATAAATTTGTCGAAAAGAACATTTTCTGGATCACTCCAACAATAAATAAACTTGGTTGGATTCTCCTATGCTCATATTTCAATAATCTACATATCAAGAGGCATTTGTATATAGAACTACCAAACAAGAATAAATGAGATCAATAGAGCCTCTTACCTCATTTGAATCCATGGATTTATGCTCATTCCATGTAGAAACCATAGGGTTAAAATAGTTTTAAACAACTGCGAAACTTGGTGACTAAGACCTAATATGCAATTCTTTACCTTTTGGTCCCCTTGTTCATATGAATTGACATGATCTATAGAGGCTCCTACTAGGAATTGAATAGATGGATAGGAAGTATTTTTTGACAAACTCGATTTCAACTTCATCCTACTCTTAGATTTACTAGCATCTAGTGCTACCATGTAATTGGCAATATGGTGCAGGAGCACCCAAAATGCAAGTATCAAAATACAAGCATAAATTTTAATGTAATGTTTTTAATCTTTTTGTTTTGTTGTGTACGGTCTAATACACCATTGATAAGGTGTAAGGGGACCATCTTAAAGCTTAGGTTTAAATTTGAATAAATTAGGAATCATTTGGTAGGTGTTTCCTTAGATTTTGGGAAAATTCGAAAACACAGTGTGTTTTCAAACGCGAGTTTTTTGGCCACTTTTGAGCTCGAATTTTTAACCTAACTGATTTTTTTCGGTTTGGGAAGAAGGAGCCCGACATTTTGAGCAGATTAGTGGTCTTTTGATGATGGCAGTTTCTGGAGAATAAAAGAAAATCATCAGTTTTAGCGTGTTTTTTACCAGTTTTCCTGTTTCTTTATTGCATTCTGCAAGTTTATGTATTGACTACTAGTTTTTAAATGTTTAGCATGTAATGAAGTCATTTTAAAACATTGTATCAGCGTAGGAACTGTATTATATTCATTTCAAAGTTAATATTTGCTGTGTCTTTCTTTAAATTTTAGTTTTGACTAGTAAAAAAAAGAATAATGGAGTTTTAGCTGCATTGCCTTTGTACTCAGCATGAGTTCATTGGAAATGGAGCTAGACTCCACTGCTGTACATAGAATAGGTGTAGGAATCTGTAGGTATTTAAGGACATGCAAAAAAAAGTCTAGTTCCTAGGCGAGCAATCAATGCCCGGTTAGGATAAGACAAAACTTTTGTGCAGTCCCAACGCAGGGGTGATTAAATATTTTCAGTGCGTGGTAGATGCAGATTGCAGGGACCTTTCTAAGGGTCTGGCAGGAGGTTTGAGTCTTTAACATTTTCATCTGATGGCAGGAGGATGAGGGCAGATCTCTGAGTGTCCAAGGAAAGGCTTGAAAGCCATAAGATACCTTAAAATCAGCATTAACCCTGTTTATGGCAGAGAGGGTCGAAATTCATGAAAATCTTGGAGTGCTCCATATTTGAGCCAAGGTGTTTTCTTTTTGGTTGGGTATCCACAGAGTTGAAAGGTGAAATAACCTCAAATCCCAATTAAAAGGCCAAATAGGGCTTATGGCTACAAACCCTCCTAAAACCCTAGGGTTTTGAGGCAGCAATAGGGGAAAGAGTGGTTGTGCAAGGACAAGAATTTTTCCTAGACTATTGGCAGTGATTTTTAAGACAACTACACTAATTCACACCCCTACAACAAGGTTGGGCAGAACGGAAGATTGACTGGTCTTTAGTTGATTAAGGGCTAGTTAGAGCAGTGAGGAAAAGAAGCATCAAGAAATGCTTGATTCAGGCTAAATGAACGTTTTGGAATATTGATAGCAGGGTTGGCAGCAAAGACCAGGGGTGCCAAATTATTTTGGGAACCTATAGGTTTGTTGGAGGCAACAACTCCAGGGGTTATCGAAAGTGAGACCCAGAGCATTGAGTCAGTGAATGATTCAATCCAACCCTCGTTCTATCATATTGGTATCAGAGCCCAGCTAAAGATTTGGGAAAGGAATCTTGCATGTCAGACATAGAATCAAGTGATACTTCCACCATGGTGACCAATGCAGAACTGGAAAAGATGGTTGAAGAGCAGGAAGAAGACAATAAGCAGTTGAGGGAAAGAATAGCTCAACTTGAGGCAGCAGTGAGGAGTGCACAGTTTGAAGGAAGAATTCCAAAAGAAGAAGAGGTTGCAGAGGAAGATAAGACCCCTGAACCTGACCCGTCTTGAAGGAGGAGCCTTTCTTGAAGGCATTAAAAGCTTTGAGTGGAAAATCACTTGAAGGAGTGCCACTATTTAGTGGAAAGATGGAACCTGACTTAGTCATGGACTGGATAGAAGGAATGGAGAACCACTTCGAATGTGATGGAGTTACAGAAGCACAGAAGGTGAAGGTTGCAAATTCAAGGTTGAGAGGATCAGCATTAACTTGGTGGAAGTTTATTCAAACTGAAAGGGAGAAACAAGGTAAGCAGCCTATATCAACCTGGAAAGGAATGGTTGCTAAAGTGAAAGAAGCCTATATGCCAGATGATTATGAAATTCAGCTCCACAAGAAGAGGCAGAGTTTAAGACAAAAAGACCAAGATGTAAACACCTACACGGAAGAGTTTCAGAAGCTTTGTTTGAGATCGAATGTGGAAAAAGATGAGAGCCTAAAAGTGGCTAGATACCTAAATGGATTGAAGTGGAATATACAGGAAGAGATGGCTTTGATCAGCCCCAAGACAGTCCACCAATGCTATCAGCTAGCTATCAAAATTGAAGAGAGGAATAAAAGGAAGCATGATCAGTCCTCTAAGGGCAGAGGACGAGGCAGCCATCAAAAAGGACAACGTGGAGGTTACCAAGGAAGAGGTGGTGACCAAAGAAACCAAGGTGAATCAAAGCTTACTGAGCATGGAGGTGAAACCTCATCAAGAGGAGGTTTTAATAGAGGAAGAGGACCTCAAGGAGGTTCAAACAGAGGTAGAGGAACAGGCAGAAGTAACTCTTACTTTGCCACTATGAAGTGTTATAACTGCAATCAGCTAGGCCATCCAGCTTATAGATGCCCGGAGAAAGCTTCATCTAGCAACAAGAAAAGAGTAGCTTATGCACAAGAGGACACCATGAGTGTAAAGACACCTAAGATCAGTCATATTGAATCAGAAGTAGGTGAAAATCTGATGTTTAATAGAGTGTTGATTAGACAACCGGTCAAGGAAGAACCCAAGCAAAGGAGAGCTTTGTTTCGAGCAAGGTGCAAAATACTTGGAAAGGTATGCAAGGTTATTGTAGATTCTGGTTCTACGGAAAATATAATATCTGAGGAGGCAGTAAATAAGTTAAAATTGCAGAAGGTACCTCATGCCAATCCCTATAAAGTCACATGGTTGAATAAAGGGCAGAGTGTCTTAGTGAATGAGCAGGTTAGAGTGGAATTTTCAATAGGAGGCTACAAAGACAAGCTGATTTGTGATGCGCTACCCATGGATGCATGCCATCTTCTTCTTGGCAGGCCGTGGCAATATGATAGAGGTGTTGTATATCATGGAAAGGAGAACACCATTGAGTTCACGAAAGATGGAAAAACATTCAAGCTGCAATCATTGATTGAGGAAGATGAAGGGCAGTCCAAGGTTCCTAATATCATGTTGAGCAGTGGTAAAGAGTTCATCAAGGACCTACATCAAGGGAATGAAGGTTATGTGATTATGATGCAGCCCAAAGAAGAGGAAAAGGCTGAAAGGATAGTGTTACCAGCAGTAGTCCAGAACTTGCTTGACAAATACAAGAGCATAGTGAGTGATGGAACACCATCAACTCTACCACCCAAGAGAGCAATAATTCATCAAATTGACTTCATACCTGGAGCCTCATTGCCTAACAAAGCAGCATACAAACTGACCCCTGAGCAGAACAAAGAGGTGGCTAGACAAGTAGAAGAGTTGCTGAATCAAGGTCTGATTCAAAAGAGTATTAGTCCATGTGCAGTCCTAGTTGTTTTGGCAACTAAAAAAGGAGGTAAATGGAGACTTTGTATTGATTCTAGAGCAATAAATAGAATCACTATTAGGTATAGATTTCCAATACCTAGGATTGAGGATTTATTGGATTGCCTTGGAGGTGCAAAATTTTACACTAAGCTAGATCTTAAGAGCGGGTATCACCAAATCAGAATTAAGGAAGGTGATGAATGGAAGACAACTTTTAAGACAAATGATGGTTTATATGAGTGGAAAGTGATGCCATTTGGCCTCTTGAATGCCCCTAGCACGTTCATGAGACTAATGAATGAGGTGCTTAAAGATTTCATAGGGATTTTTGTGGTAGTCTACTTGGATGACATACTGATTTTCAGTAAGACAGCAGAAGAACATTTGAAGCATGTAGAGATGGTACTCAAAAGGTTGTGAGAAGAACAGTTGGCAATCAACCTTGAGAAGTGTGAGTTCTTCAAACAAGAGCTTGTGTATCTAGGCTTTGTGGTATCTCAAGGAACATTGAAGATGGATCCAAGTAAGGTAGAAGCTATCCTAAACTGGCCTACACCAACCACAGTAACTGAGGTAAGGAGTTTTCATGGTTTGGCTCAGTTTTATAGGAAGTTTATAAGGAATTTTAGTGGTATATGTGCACCAGTGTTAGATACAATCAAGGGTGGTCAGAAAACAAAGTTTAAGTGGACTTTAGAGGCTGATAAAGGGTTTGAAAAGTTGAAAAAAGAAGTGGCAACACAACCTATCTTGTTATTGCCTAGTTTTGATAAATTGTTTACAGTTGAGTGTGATGCAAGTGGAGTAGCAGTAGGAGGAGTCCTTAGTCAAGAAGGTAGACCTGTAGCCTTCTTTAGTGAAAAACTCAATGAAGCTAAGAAAAAAAACTCCATCTATGATCTGGAACTTTATGCTTTAGTGCAGTCCCTTAGGAAATGGAGACATTATTTGCTGCCCAAAGAGTTTGTGGTCTTCACGAATAACAAAGCACTTAGTTACATCAATACCCAAGAGAAGTTAAGCAATAGACACTTAAAATGGATGGAGTACATTCAAGCTTTCACATTTACCATTAAGCACAAGAAGGGACAGCAAAACAAAGTGGCAGATGCATTAAGCAGGAGGATGTTGACAGTCCAAGAGATATAGCTGAAAAGCATAGGATTGGAAAGTTTGAAGGATCTTTATGGTGATGATGAAGACTTTTCTGAAGCCTACAAGGTATGTTCAGACTTTGCAAATCATTTTCACAGTCAATATGCTGAGTATACATTGCAAAATGGGTTGTTATTCAAGGGCAATCTGTTATGTGTCCCAAGAGGATCAATGAGAGAAAATCTGATCCAAGAGAAACACAATGGCAGTCTTAGTGGGCATTTTGGTATTAGCAAAACTTTAGAGCTGGTACAAAGGTTTTACTATTGGCCTAAGTTAGCACGAGATGTCAGAAAGTATGTTGAACAGTGTGTTGTTTGCATGAGAGCCAAAGGGGGAGCTAGCAATGTTGGGTTATATCAGCCTTTGCCTATTCCGAACAGACCATGGGAGTGTGTGAGTATGGATTTTGTGGTGGGTCTTCCCAAGACTAAATCTGGTTTTGACAATGTTTTTGTAGTTGTGGACAGATTTAGCAAGATGAGTCACTTTATTCCTTGCAAGACTACATACGATGCAAGCTATATTGCCCATCTATTTTTTAGGGAAGTTGTGAGAATCCATGGATTGCCATTGAGCATTGTCTCAGATAGGGATGTAAAATTCATGAGTCATTTCTGGAAAACACTAATGTGCAAGATCATGGTGCGCCAAAAAGTGGCAATATTATGGGTATTTGTAGGGTATGTGGCTAACGACTTTTTTTCACCCAAAATTAATGAAACGAAAAGGGTTTTTAGAGGAGATTCTCATCTTTCCAAAAATATAAATTATGATTTAATTTGAATTTAATAAATAATTATTATTCATTTTCTATTAGAATTACGACTAAAGTCCTCGATCGAGAAGCTGATTGAAAACATCTATAACTTTCAAACCATAGTTTTTTGAATCCAAAAACATGTGTGTCGCCATTCCCATGCTTCCACATAATATAGATTAAAAAGAGAAAAAATAAATTTCATGAAGTTTTCGGACCAAGTTGTGCGTGGTCGTGATGCATCTAGTTTTTATATTTTCTAAAAGTTGTAATAAAAAATTCATAATTAATTATTTACTTGAAAAAATTACAAAAGTACCATGCATCACATCTGGACATGAGTACTCTTAGCCTTATATATGTAAAATCTTACAAAAAAAATACCAATATTTTATTATGGTTAGCGGTCAAACGCACACCCACTTCTTTATTTTTCCCTAAAATTAAGTACTAATGATTGAAATTTCAAAATTTCAACATCTTTACGGTTTCTAAACGAACCTAGTATTTTAAAACCTACATTCACTTCCCGCGCCATATTTTGAAATAATATGATAACTTATTCAAATATTTACGTCAAGTTGCCTAACACTTATTTTTCTAAATTTTTTGCCACTTAAGGGCCTGTTTTTTGCATGATGATCCTGCACATACCCACTATGGAGCAGATTGGGAACTAATTTATCATTTGGATCAGCTTACCATCCTTAGACCGATGGTCAAACCGAGGTGGTTAACAGAGTGTTAGGTAACCTATTGAGGTGCTTGACAAAGGAATATGGGCAGACCTGGGATATGGTGATTTCCCAAGCTGAATATGCATACAATGATAGTGTGAACAGAACTACAAGAAAAAGCCCATTCGAAATTGTGTATGGGATGCATCCAAGGGGAATTTGTGAGCTCAGAGACCTTGGAACAATGGAGAATAGGAGTGGACATGTAGAAGACTTCACTCAAACCATGAAGGAGATTCATGAGCAAGTTAAGAATACAATCACAGCAGCAACACAAAAGTTGAAGAACAAAGTTGATGAGACAAGGAGAGATGTGCAGTTTCAGGTGGGTGATTATGTGATGGTTCACCTCAACAAATCCAGATTGCAGAAGGGGATGTCCACCAAGTTACAAATGAAACGGGTAGGACCATGCAAGGTGATAGCTAAGTATGGAAAGAATGCATACAAAGTGGAACTTCCATCGGATTTGGGCATATCTCCAGTCTTCAACGTTGCTGATCTGATCCGGTACAAGGGTACAGTCAATGACGAAGTTCATAACAGTCAAGAAATATTTTAGGATATCACTAATATACCCCTTCCAAGTCAAGAGAAAGGTCAGGCAGAGAAGGTCTTGGAGTCCAGGGTGAAGAAAGCAACGAGACACAAGGCATATATGGAACACCTTGTCAAATGGAAAGGAAAACCTGAGTCTGAGGCTACCTGGGTTGAAGAAGCAGATTTCAAGAAGCACGGAATTGATCCATCATTGCTGACACCTTCCAATTCTTTTTCTTTGTGCTGAGAGGGGGAGAATGGTGCAGGAGCACCCAAAATGCAAGTATCAAAATACAAGCATAAATTTTAATGTAATGTTTTTAATCTTTTTGTTTTGTTGTGTACGGTATAATACACCATTGATAAGGTGTAAGGGGACCCTCTTAAATCTTAGGTTTAATTTGGAATAAATTAGGAATCATTTGGTAGGCGTTTCCTTAGATTTTGGGAAAATTCAAAAACACAGTGTGTTTTCAAACGCGAGTTTTTTGGCCACTTTTGAGCTCGAATTTTTAACCTAACTGTTTTTTTTCGGTTTGGGAAGAAGGAGCCCGACATTTTGAGCAGATTAGTGGTCTTTTGATGATGGCAGTTTCTGGAGAATAAAAGAAAATCATCAGTTTTAGCGTGTTTTTTACCAGTTTTCCTGTTTCTTTATTGCATTCTGCAAGTTTATGTATTGACTACTAGTTTTTAAATGTTTAGCATGTAATGAAGTCATTTTAAAACATTGTATCAGCATAGGAACTGTATTATATTCATTTCAAAGTTAATATTTGCTGTGTCTTTCTTTAAATTTTAATTTTGACTGGTAAAAGAAAGAATAATGGAGTTTTAGCTGCATTGCCTTTGTACTCAGCATGAGTTCATTGGAAATGGAGCTAGACTCCACTGCTGTACATAGAATAGGTGTAGGAATTTGTAGGTATTTAAGGACATGCAAAAAAAAAGTCTAGTTCCTAGGCGAGCAATCAATGCCCGGTTAGGATAAGACAAAACTTTTGTGCAGTCCCAACGCAGGGGTGATTAAATATTTTCAGTGCGTGGTAGATGCAGATTGTAGGGACCCTTTTAAGGGTCTGGCAGGAGGTTTGAGTCTTTAAAATTTTCATCTGATGGCAGGAGGATGAGGGCAGATCTCTGAGTGTCCAAGGAAAGGCTTGAAAGCCATAAGATACCTTAAAATCAGCATTAACCCTGTTTATGGCAAAGAGGGTCAGAATTCATGAAAATCTTGGAGTGCTCCATATTTGAGCCAAGGTGTTTTCTTTTTGGTTGGGTATCCACAGAGTTGAAAGGTGAAATAACCTCAAATCCCAGTTAAAAGGCCAAATAGGGCTTATGGCTACAAACCCTCCTAAAACCCTAGGGTTTTGAGGCAGCAATAGGGGAAAGAGTGGTTGTGCAAGGACAAGAATTTTTCCTAGACTATTGGCAGTGATTTTTAAGACAACTACACTAATTCACACCCCTGTAACAAGGTTGGGCAGAACAGAAGATTGACTGGTCTTTAGTTGATTAAGGGCTAGTTAGAGCAGTGAGGAAAAGAAGCATCAAGAAATGCTTGATTCAGGCTAAATGAACGTTTTGGAATATTGATAGCAGGGTTGGCAGCAAAGACCAGGGGTGCCAAATTGTTTTGGGAACCTATAGGTTTGTTGGAGGCAGCAACTCCAGGGGTTATCGAAAGTGATACCCAGAGCATTGAGTCAGTGAATGATTCAATCCAACCCTTGTTCTATCACAATATCTTTTGCACCTGCTTCTTTATTACTGTTTTCTACCTAAAATACAATGTCAATTTCAACCTATAGTCAATTCAATAAAAATTTGAAATAAATAACATAATGTAAATTGAGCCAAAAATCCATACACTTACTGCAAATTTTTCCATTTTGGTGTGCAACCCACCTCAACCAAATGTATATCTAGCCCTCACATTATCTCTTGCTCTCTGGCCCCTGTTACTCTACCAAATATTCTTTGGAATGCATAATTTCTCTCAATGCCTCCCAATCTTTGGGAGATAGATTGGAGTCAAACCTCTCTTTTCCCAGCATGATTGTTTTTCTGCACATGTATCTATAATTTTTAATCAAAACTCTCACCCTTTGCTTGTAATATTTTCTAGAGATTTTTCCACCAATGGTCTCAAAAGCATTTTCCATTTTTTGTATAACATTTTCCCCAACTCATGGATCTTGCTCTGCAAAATTTGATTTGAAAATATCCAAATGGTCCCTACATCTTACACCCAACTTGGTGGCCCACTTCACAACATTTATCCCAATGGGCTTACCATCTCTCGATACCTTAAGCAAGTATGGCTTATTGCCTTCTAATTTTCTTTCTTTATCTATACAAATCTTGACTCAATCTTTGTATTTTGACAAAAGCATCCACATCTTCTATTAAATTGCCACTACCAATATTTTTGGTTGATCTGGAACTAGTTCCATCAAAAGTTCTAGATGTAATAGGTACACTTTGAGGCACAGTAGATCATGCAAGTGGTCTCTCTTCATTACTTTCATTAACCGAAACTTCATGCTCCTTGGCCACATCAGGTGTGGCATGAGTAGGTAGATCAATAGTGGTCTCTATGGATTCTACATTATTAAACACATCCTTTAATGTTAAAAGAAGCATTTGCAGACCTGTTATTCCTTTTCCCTGATGTTTTTCAATAATCTCTCTTAGACTTAGTCCTAAGAGATCATCACAACATTACACATCATGTTTGCACATCACCATGTACTATATCAGGCTACACATCACCATGTGCTATATTAGGCTACACATCACCATGTGCTATACCAGGCTAAACATCATCACAATTATCATTTTCACCAATTGCATTTGTTGAATCACAAAAGCATTGGATTCTATGAGATGGAGACACTATCTTTTTTTCCTTCTGTTTTTTCAACACATTTTCTTTGCACTTTTTTTGTTCCCTATAAAACAAAAAAATATCATATTATGTCTTATATACATAAAGCTCTTGCCTATAAAATTTGATTAAACACTATTAAACAAATAATATACTACTTAGTGGATTTACAACTTTCCTTTTCAAACCAAGACTCAAAAAATATTCATTATTCTTGGTTGTTTTTTCAATATGTGTGCACTCATATTTTGTCTCTAGAATTTTAACATTATAATCACTATCATCTAGTTTGCACTTTACAGTCCTTATCTTCATTTCCTAAAATCCAAATAAACAATAATGTATAAATTGACAACTTGAATTAGTAAAACTTTATTGAGTTCATAAGTTAATTACTATTGACTTTCCAATTGACTAAAAACTACAAATGGAAACTTAAAATAGAATTCAGTTTACAGATTAAAAAGAATTTATAGTAAAAAACCAAGAAGACGTTTACAATTATAGGTATCAAACAAATTTTCCTTAGGGATGTATTCACAAGAGAAGAACTCATAAAAAAATAACACAAGGAGGATGAAGGAAAAAAATAGTCTAGTTCATCATGAGGTGTGTTAGAACCTTAAAAAAATTCCTAGTTCTATCATCACAATTAACCTTGAGCTCCATGACTCGAGCCTTGACCCTTTATTCCTTTTTTTATTTTTTACTGAACACATAAATTTTTTAGGTCTGACTAACACTAAAAGACCTATACAAATCCAAAAATTCATCATATATATACTTAAGCAAAAACATGTCTAGCTAAAAACATTCCAAATCCCTTAACAGTCTCTTATTGCGATCCCATAGTAGTAATCTAAACCCTTGGAAAGTTGGCGGCGTGTAACAGACAACATGAAGATGTTTACCACCATACCGTGGAAGTATTATGATGAGGATGCGGTTGGGTGGTATGAGAGAATTTAAATACATCATAAACCGCCATAACACAAGAAGGAAAAATGAAGGGTGCGGTATAGTAGGGAATAACTCGCCATCCCACGAGGAAGATCATAAAGGCATGCGGTTGGGCAGTATGAACCGCTATACCATAGAAGGATGTGATGAAGCATGCGGTATGGTGGTAACTGTTAATGTAAATTTTAGTACCGTTGGTTAAACAAGTCAAGCTTGCGGTATAGAGGTAAGTATCTCACTAACCTGCAATGAAATACAAAGAAGCATGTAGTATAGTAGTTTATACCCCTCTATCTTGTGGTAGTTATAGAAAGTGGTGGCAATAAAGTGGTATTAAATGCATGAATCACATCAACCATCTAATCCTATAAAATCAATGGTGCATGTTCAAACTTGAACTATGAGTAAAATATTTGGCATAAGGTTGATATTAATGTTGACATGACTGAGCGCATAAGCCAGTAAACCAAAAATTTGACATTCTCTTTCCACTCATTTGCAAAAATCATCGTGCAGGGAGCTAGGAGTTTGAGGAGGTTAAGCTCTACAACCATCATAACCCGGCGGTGATTCCATAATAGTGGTTTACAATTTTTGGCCAAACTGGACACTGAAATTATTATTTTTAACTGAATCTTCACATTTGGGCACCTATAGCGGCTAAACTGTGAGGAATTTGAAGATGGTGCAAACTAGAGTCTCATCAAATTTTGTCTGTAGATTCTAAAAATATTTTTTTCAAAATTTTGGAATCAAATTGCACTTTTTTCCATCTCCCATGAAAATTGATTTTTTCGAAAATAACATTTTTAAAAAGTGACGACACCGTGATAATGCATAACTTTTTCCATAAAGGATAAAATTTTAATTCTTCAAATTTAGATTTTAACTCTGATATCTAGTGCTTCCACTTGGTTAGATAGTTTTTATTGAATATTTTTCCTTAATCAAGTTTCAAAGTCAAATGAATTACAATTGCATTATGCGACCTTATAATCGTAACTTTTTTTGTATATGTCAAAATTTTATTTTATTTTTTTGTTGGATCAAGGACTTCAATATCTGGTGCACTCATATTTTTCAAATTTTTTTTTGATAATCTTCTATTTTTCCACATGTGAAGAACAAAAAATTCATTTTCGATGAAAACCTATGTTTAATAAAACTTAAAAAACAAATACATAACAAAACCAAAACATATTAAAATTATATTCATTGGATAGCTTATTCTAAGGAATACCATAATCATTTAAAAATAAATTTTAAATGAATTCATTTGATCCCCCAAAAGCTAAATCAAAAGTGATTTTTATCATCGCTTTGATAGGTGTAAAGGAGATGCATTTATAGGTATGGTTTAAAACTAGCGAGGTTCTATCCAAGGGGGTTTGATCTAAGGTGATTTGATCAAACCCTCTTCAATTGGAATCCTTAAAATGAAACTTTTTAAGGGTTAAATCATTATATTTTCTAAAAATATGTGATTTCAGCTAAAATTCATTCCTCTCAGGAATTGTAAACCACTATTATGACAACACTGCCGGGTAAGTGCACAAAACTCTTGTGAATTAAGTTTTACGAGTACAAGATTGTTTGTAATTTTTCATTTCAAAAGTATAGGAGAGGGAAGATAGTTAAACTATGAATTAAGTTTTACGAGTACAAGATTGTTTGGAATTCTACATTTCAGATACACTAGGAGAAGTAAGATAGTTAAACATCATGTCACTCAAGAAGAAAGAACCTGAAACTAAAAAGGACATCATGCCACCCAAGAAGAAAGAACTTGAAACTAAAAAGGAAGAATCTAAGGTTAAAAAGAGGTCCTTACACTAGTCTATCATGGATATACTCCCTAAATCAATTGAGAGAGGATTTAAGAATGTTTTTAATGATGTGGCGCACGGTTCTAGAGATGCCCTTATCCCTATCTCCAGGTGGGAATTGTTCTAGTACTTTTATGAAAAAAGGGAGGGCAAGATTCTGGTGTCAAATCCATGGGCATTAGATTTGGACAAGTTAATTATCCTAAATGTTTTTATAGATGTAGAGTTCATCAAAGTATTGGCTCAAAGTTATCATCTTGCTACTAAGTTTGTGAGATTTTCAGATGGTTCACCATTACTTGTGTTGACTAAAGTGGCTATCAATGAATGTTTTGACCTAAAAAAACAAGCCCTAACTAAAATTGATTTGCAAAGAAGTAAAGAAGAATATATTAGATTGAGGAAAACCCATAGAAGTGATGAAGATCCCATTTACATGAAAAGGGGTGTGAACAACAGGGTGATTGTTATATCCCCTTCTGCTACTGAACCATTTGAAGTCTTAGATTTCCAATTCTATTTCAAGAAAACCTATTTTTCTCTTTGTCAAGTACTTGGGATAGATGCAAAAGAGCGAATGCCAGCTAGTTTAATGATGATGGCTATGAGGATCCAAAACCTTGAGATGAAGATCCAATATCATTTTGCCTCATATATTGACAAAGTATTGCATGAAGCATTTTTGCAAGTCAGGGAAAATAGAGCCCCCATAACATTCAACCAATATTCTTTGTTGTGCCACCTGATATTATACCATAATAAAGCTAGATGGAGCAAAAGGATGTGTTTGGGTCAGATTGACAAGTAGGGGAATTTGCTGCCATTGCAACTATGGTGTTATATATGGGACAACAAATGTAAGAATTCAAATTATGTGATATTCTATGATGAGTTTGTGTATAGAATTATTAGAGTTCTTGGCCACCAACCACCAAGAATACACACACTTGTGCTACAATTGTTAAGACCTTTAGCTTTGAAACCTGAGCAAGGCCATACTCATAACTTTGGTGATTGGTTTTTTCTACCAGATACCACAATAATCAAGATTTATGGATTCTGACATGCCCCACATATACTGCCATTTTTCCCCCTTTGATTAGCCTTTTTAGAGTTCATGTGGCAGATTCTATGGATGGAAAAGGATGTCATGAGTAAAGGAAGGAAAGGTACATTTCTACCCAATTTGACAACATGTTGGGAACTATTAGTGGGATCTAATACACTTGAAGAGTTGTAGAATTATCTAAAATCAAGGTAATCTTTACAATCTGGAAAGGAAAGATCTTTTGACCCTGAGGGTGACATGAATTTTGTAATACACACCATCCTTACCAAGGCTATGGTTACTCACCAAATTGACTATGAAGAAGATGTAATCAAAAATTGTTTCACTCCTCAATAGGTTTATGATAGGAGGAGAAAATGGGAACTTATGAGAAGGCTTGAGGAAGAAAGAAAGATGAAGCACAGTGATTTCTTCGGTTATTTCGTAGAGGAAGTAGATCCTATCAAGAGGATTGATATGATAATTGATAAGTTTTATGAATTATATAAGATTGTAGAAGATATGGGGAGACTTTCCCAATTGTGTCCCAAAAGGCCGAGTGGTATTGTAATTACAAAACCAACTCTAGTTACTATTTCATAATGTTGTGCTTCTCTAGGATCACCTCTTGAATAACCACCTTCTAAAAAACAAAAGACACAAGAGATAGAGCCACTTCTTTCCTATGAAATAAGTGAGGAGGTTGGAGATACAAAAGAAGCAGTTAATGTTAATAAATTTCAAGGATGTGAAGACATTTCAAGGATGATGTTGAAGTGGACCAACCTATGATTGAAACTAAAGCCCACAGGCCTGAAGCTAGAGATGATATTGAGGTACGAGGAGAAAGAGAAATGCATGAGGATGATAGGGTATTTGTAGCTCGTAAGTTCTTGGAAGAAAATGAATTTACCAGAACCCCTGAATTTAAAGACTTTTGGGTTAAGATGAAAATGAGAGAGTTTGAAGTGAGGCTTGAAATAAATAAGTTTGGAGCCGAGGAATCCCAACATGACCAGAGAGTAGCCTAAACTTTTAATGAATTAAGGATTGATAATATTGATGCTAGCCCATAAGAGGCTAGAGAGATGATTTTGAAAAGTAATATACTTATTGTCCCTGGTATGGAATTAAAGAAAATGTTTTTACTTAATCAAGTTAGAACACAAGAGGACCCAATGTTGATTGCTAAGTTTGACTTAGATGAAGGGGTAAGTGGCACAGGGTATAACCCTAAGATTGAAAGCTTGGCATTCTCGGCCAAACAAAAGAGTACACAAAAACCAAGGTTACTAGATGTAGTGCAAGAAATGAAAGGGATAGGTATGGTGAAAACATTAAAGGATACATATCCTCTAGAAGTTGCAACCATGAAAATGCATTTAGCTATGTTCACCCGAGTTGTAGTTAAGGAGATGGAAGCTAGATTGGGAGTGCATGAAAAGGAACAATTTTTTTTAAATGATGAATTCAATAAATTGCTCATGGAAAATGTGAAGTTGAAGGAACAATTGAAAGGAGCAGGTCCCTCACATAACAAGGAAATAATGTTATACTAGTTTCCTCCTGCTCCACCAATTTATATAGAAAGTGCTTCCATTGAACAAGTGAGCATTCTTAGACAAGAGATTTAAGAGTTAAAGAAAGCCAGAAATGAGGGTAAGGAAGGAGTTAATAAGAAAATCTACAATGTTTTAGAGAAGGCCCTCAAGCATAGGATAAAGCTAATTGTGTATAAGATGGAAAGTGTGTATAATTGCTACAACTCATTGGCACAAGCAATTGATCAAATGAAAACACAACTACCCATACTGGATCTCCTTTTTGAGAACTGGCAACCCATACACCACACATTGGTAACATTGTGTAGAATCTTACAGAGGAGTACTGAGGCTCCTATAGCATTAAAACCTACATAGCAGATGGCCAAAATAGTTATAGATGAATTCCAATATATGCAAAGAGAGGACCAAAAGATTAGAACAAGAATAGATTCATTTCATACTCTGAATAAGTGGTTTGTGCCAAAACTATTGAAAGATGATGACCACTTGAAGGACCTTAATGAATGGAAGAGTGAATTTGGCTAGATTGTTCCACAATCCATCACTCGCATACAAAAGGATGGTGAGTTGAGTCTTGATGGGTTTGACTTAATCATGGATGGAGTAATAGCATTGGATGCTGGATATTCTAAGTTTATCATGGAAGGTAGGGCGTTACTAAACAACCGATGGAACACTCACCTTGCAAATATATTAAAAATTCAAGAATACAAATGGCCACATGATTATATAGTGTATGAGTGGGAGTAGAGGTATATGGGTCCTCCCCCCAAATAGTAGGCCTTGGGGCTGTCACAATGGAAGAACCACACATTCAAATACACTAATATGGAGAAAGGACCTTGAACAAATCTTCATTGATCATGGGAGACTTATGGAGATTAACGAACTATGGTGTCATGAGTGTTGTGAAATTCATTAGTTATCTATTTTCTTTCTTTTATGTTTTAAGAAAAACTAATGTTTAGTCTAGTTTATACGAAGAGGCATGAATTTTGAAAAGATGTCATATTTTGTAACGGTCTGAACCAACATCAAATTTTGATATCATCATCATAGGCATTTATAGAAATATATAGGAGGAGACTTATGTTATATTGTAATATCTATTTGAAGCAATCAATGGACAAGAAGAATTAATTTGGTGCTTGAATTTTGGTCTCAATTATTTGTTGATAATACTATGTATGATTGGATTTTTTATGTATTTTAGGTTGGAATATAGGGGTATAAATTATGAATTGGTATCAATTATTTGTTCATAATCATTTTCATTGTTGATTACATTGCATTACACATCTTTCAAACTCAAAGCATTACTTCACATTGCATAACTAATAGTTAGATGTTGATAGATAACAAAATTTCAATTACAATATAATTTTTACAAAGTCAACCTAAGCAGTTATACAATTCCTTTACATTCCATAACTAATAACTAGGAGCAACTGCCAATTGCATTTGCTTGTCATGGCATTCCATGAGACCATATTTCTTTGAGACATTTTTTCAAACAGTTCACTGCCTTGTCAGTATGGCTAAAGGCCTAAAACAAGTTCTTTTAAGCAAGCTATGGATGCTTGGAAAAAATCTATCGAAGCATAATAGTAAGCAATAGCATAGACAAGGTAGTCAACTAGTTGAAAAAATCCCTCAAAGAAATGTGGTCTCATGGTGATGGAATGACATGACAATCCATAACAATTTTCTTTTCATGTTATTCATCATGACATTCCATCACCATGAGACCACATTTCTTTGAGGCATTTTTTCCAAAGTTCATTTCCTTGTCTATGCTACCACATTTTTCATACATGTCTACCAAAGCATTTTATCAAGCAAATCACTACCTTGTTGTTATGGCTAAAAGCCTAAAATAGGTGATTTCAAAAAAGCTATGGATGCTTGGAAAAAATATATCAAAGCATAATAGTAAGCAAGAAGCTATGGTCTCATGGTTTTTTTTGGCGCAAAAATTAGCGTGATTTTATTTGCATTTTTTTGTAGGTTTTAAACTCATTTTTTTGGCAATTTTGTTGTTTGAAATGGGGAAAAATATTTGTGGTCAATTTTGTGCATTTTTTAATTGTAGGATTCTCACGGATAATGAAAAAGGTAGTGTTAATGAAGGAATGTAAAATATGCATAGAGCCTTTGAATTATACCCGTACTATGCAATGGCATTGAATCATATAGCAAACCATTTTTTCTTCACCAGGCAACATTTTCTTGTGGAACAATTGACTAAGACAACTCTTGTTTTAATTGACCACCCTCTCATGAAATATCATTCATATTATAATCTTGTACGATCTTATCATAGTAAAGGTGATTATGACACCACTGGCTGCTACTACATGGCATCAGTCAAGGAAAGCCAGAGGCCATAGGATTTTGTGGACATGTTCAATTGAAGTTGGGAGATCTTAAGAGTTCTCTCTCAAATTTTGAAAAGGTTCTGGAGGTCTACCTTGAGAAGTGTGAAATCTTAAAAGTTGTAGGCCATGTATATGCTCAACAAGGGCAAGAAGAGAAGGCTTTGGAAAATTTAAGAAAGGAAACTCACATAGATCCATCTGATGCCCATGCATTTATCAAGATGGGTGAGTTATTAATATCGACAGACCCCAGTGCAACCTTAGATTCTCTTAAGATATCAAAGTATCTTCTAAAGAAGAGAAAATAAGTACCCATAGAATTGTTAAACAACATTGGGCTACTTCATTTTGAGTGTGATGAACTAGAGTTGGCTCAAAAAAAATTTATGGAGGCATTAGGATATGGAATTTGGGTTGAATTCATAAATAAAATCCCAAGTGCCAATTATGCAGTTTTTTCTATGCACTTTAAGGATATGGAATTCTTCCATCAACTAGAATAAGATGGTGTTTCACTTGAGTTACCATGGGATAAAGTCACAACACTATTTAATCTTGCTAGGTTGTTTGAATAGCTACATGATACTGAAAAAGAAATTCTTTTATACAAGCCAAAATTGTTCAAGTTTCCTGATTATATGGATGCATATCTACATCTTGCAACCATGGCTTAGGCTCGGAATGAGATCAAACTAAGCCTAGAATTGATTGGGGATGCAATTAAGGTGGATAAAAACTCATCAAATGCTTTATGTATGCTTGGAAACATGGAACTGAAAACAGATGACTAGCTTAAAGCAAAAGAAACAATTAAAGTAGCATGCCAACTTGTCTTGACTAATGAAGAAAAATAAAAAAAATTGATGAAGAATGAAGGATTCAAATGGAAAGGAGAAAGCAAGAGGAAGAACTTTGGCAGGTGATGCAACAAGATGATAAATTTGAATGTGTGAAGGAATTATCAAAGATTAAGGTTAAGGATAGGGATGATGATGATGATGAGGTTGGTCAGTCTGAGAAGAAATAGAAGAAGGAAAAGAAGAAAAAGAAGGATAAGGACCACAAGGCTTATGATTCTTATATGGAGGAACCTGATGTTGCCATGGAAGATGAGACAAGTTATATGAGCAATAACGCAAAAGATGATGAAGAAAATTCCCAAGATCTTCTTGTAGCTGCAAGTCTAGAAGACTCTAATGATGGCAAGACAAATTCTCCAGTTTCAACAAAATCATGGAGACATACATACTTTGATTTTGAAGATGATGAACCATTGCAAAAATAGAGTCTGAGAGAAGATGATCCATATGATGATGATATCTAGGCTTCCTGAGCTTTAACCAAACCTAGCTCCTATTTTCCAAGACAAAAATCCCCAAGGCCCATGGGAAATGAATGATGAGCATTTGAGACTCAACTTGGTTTCATTTTGAAAAAGGGACAATACATTGTACAAGATTTGTTTAACACAAAAATAATTTAATCCACCTATTTGGGACTGTAAAATAAAAATAAATGAATTAATCTATTTTCAATTTTAGGTTCTTTTAATCTAGAATCTAATAGAAAGATAAAGCATAATACATTTAAGGACACAAAAAATGTTATAAAATAAAGACTAAAATAGGTTTCCCATGAAAAAAAAGAGGAAAAATGAAAAGATAGAATATAGATTATTCATTTGAGGTTTTTGATAAGATCTCATTTAACTATGTCAAATGGATTTGAAAGGGACAAAGCATATTTGATTGACTAAAATTTTGAGGTAGCTTATCCATCATCATTGTATACATCATCTTCTCTTGGAATCTATTTCTACAATGCACCAAGCCTAGAATTGATTGGGGGTGCACTTAAGGTGGATAAAAACTCATCAAATTATTTATGTATGCTTGGCAACATGAAACTAAAAGCAGATGATTGGCTTAAAGCAAAAGAAATAATTAAAGTAGCGTGCCAAATTGTCTTGGTTGATGAAGCAAAATGAAAAGTTGATGAAGAACTAAGGATTCAAATGGAAAGGAGAAAGAAAGAGGAAGAACTTAACCGGTTGATGCAACAAGAGGATCAATTTGAACATGTGAAGGAATTATGGAAGAGTAAGCGTAAGGATATGGATGATGACGATGATGAGGTTGGTTAGTCTGAGAAGAAACAAAAGAAGGAAAAGAAAAAAAAAGGATAAGGACCATAAGACTTATGATTCTTATATGGAGGAACCTGATGTTTCCATGGAAGATGAGCCAAATTATATGAGTGATAAGGCAAAAGATGATGCAGAAAATTCCCAAGGTCTTCTTGTAGCTACAAGTCTAGAAGACTCTGATGACAGCGAGACAAATTTTCCAGTTTCAACAAAATCAGGAAGGAGACATGCATACTTTGATTCTAAAGATGATGAACCATTGCAGAAATAGAGTCCAATAGAAGATGATCCATATGATGATGATGCATAGGATTCCTAAGCTTTAACCAAACCTAGCTCCTATTTTCCAAAACAAAAATCCCCAAGGCCATGGGAGATGAATGATGAGCATTTGACAGATTAGATGCACGATGTAATCAATAGTTGTCACTAAGACCATTGGTCAAACCCATGGTGGAGCATGTCACCATTTCTTTTGTTTTGAAGAACAATGTTGAGGTGGACATGCTGGAGGCGATTAGCTCGCTCACTGAAAGCATTGTATAGTGTGCAAGGCCTCTAGTAGAGCCTAATGTGGATAAGAATTCTAGGCCCGAAGTTCCACCCCACCATTTTTGCGCTTATGGTGTTGTTTGCACGAATGATTATCAAAGTGCTTGGGATGAAACTACATAGTCTACATCAACTATAAAGGGGATGGTTATGATAGATGCATTACTGAATGAAACATTCAACATTGATACTCAGGTAAAATTCAGCAAGTTCATTTAAATTTGTTTATTAAATTCTATTTTGAAATTTAAGAAAAACTAAATTATTAGAATCAATATGATGAAAATTTAGGGTTGGAGTGTTCATGATACGTGCACCATTGCTACAGACCCCTATTTCTTTTTGACATTGGGTCCACAAGTATGCAACTAGTATTAAAGAAATAATTATTGCATGTGAACAGTTGAATGTTATTTGAATTATCATCTTATAACACACTTTGGATGTCTAATAGTTTGTTGGCAGACCTTTGAGACCCACACCTCGCTATTCATGTCCTCAAACAACTTTCACTCAGGTAATCTTTATTCACACCTCCTATATTTTGTTATCCCGTCCTATCCCATCCCATTACCCTCTCTTATTTCACTGTATGTTCCATTATCCACTCTTGTTCTTGTCCCATTATCTTCCCCTAATTCACCCTATGTTCCTCTATTCCCTCCTAATCCCATCTGATTAACCTCTAATAGTTCAACTATTTACAATCTAAACTATTTACAACCTACTAATCTATTTCCAAACCTACTTTTAAACATCTTATCAAACAAAATATGTCTTAACAAATACATCTTTCCTACAATAAACATTTTTCATATTAAGCTACTATTTTCTAGCAAGAAAATCTTATAGTTGTTGATCTGTTTGGTATTTGAGTCTTTTATTGCTTGATTTATCTTATTGTCCTATTCCAATGTTCCTCAAGGATATCTCAAAATGATTAGAGGAGCAAGAATGGGGCAATGCCATTGCTTTAATATGTCATGTTTGTGAATGTTTTTAAGAATTTTTATGATAGGTATGTTTTCTTGTGTATATTGGGCTAGATTTGAGCATTAATAAATCACCCTATGTATATAAGGTCATTGAATTACCTTTATGCATTAGGGTTGGCATGTTGTGAAGCTCTGTTCCCTTAGATATTCTAAAAAGGTTCTATATGTATAGTACATTTAAGAACAATCCTTTTTTTTTGTCTATGTCCTAACAATGGATACTGAAGTCGCCAAGGTTTGTCTCAACTTGGTGTATATATATCCATTTGTCTCTTATCAAAAATTTAGGCAAATGAAAACAGACACCTCCATAGAAACTTATGCCTTGGTGTGCATACATCTGCTTGTCACATAATAAACCACTTTATGATAATAAAAAATACACAAACTAAAAAGCACCTACTATATCAATCCATATCTTTCCATTTTCATCACTCATCGATTAACATTCACTATCTTATCACTATCTTTCTTCTATACTAATCTTTCTTCCATTTCCAAATCGTTCACCTCTATCACATCTTTTTAATCTTTTTTGAGAGTTGAACTTTCACAATTTCATTCTTCTGTCAAACTCTTGAGGGGGTATCATGCATTCATTTTTTTATTTCACTGGGGAAAACTGGGACACGTCACTTTTTTTCAAACAACGCTATAAAAATGAATTGTCTCAAAGAGGGGCAAAATGTAGACACCTAATTCTGACTAAATGAATTAATTATCATTTTCATTTCATCCTGATAATTAAATAATTTCATATTATTTAATTAAATTCACATTATCTATTCCTCTATGTTAATTAAATAATTAAGGTTATTTAATTAATTTCCTAATTATTCTTCTATTCTAAAAGTTTAATTAAATAATTTATTATTATTTAATAAATTATCTATTTTTCACTTCCTAAATTAAATAATTGTTTTAATTATTTAATTAATCTAATTTAATTCCTCAACATTATCTTCTTCCAAAATAAATTAAATCATATATTTTATTTATTAAATTCAATCTTGCACATGTAAATAATAATTAAATTTATTTGATTATTAAATACTCATGCAAATTACTTATCTATTTCTCATGTCAAAGTTAAAAAAATTATTATTTGATAAATTCCCACTTCTTGAATTAAATATTTTTTTAATTATTTAATTTATTTCTCAAATATTATTTAAAATAAATAAAATCATTTATTTTATTTATTGAATCCAATCTTGCACATTCAAATAATAATTGAATTTATTTAATTATTAAAATGCTCATGCAAATACCACCTCACTTATTAATTGAGACTTACTCTTAGCCACTAATCAATCTAATTAGTCAACTCCTCAATCAAATCCACTTCACTCCCACTCACTTTGATTCTTCTAATCAATCAATTTAGTTAACTAACTATCAATCTTAGTTAACACTTTAATAAATCCTCTTAACTAAATCATTTAATCAGTTATCTAAAATCATGCATCCAATTAACTATTAATCAATTCCTCTCATCAATTCTCAAACATTGATCCTTTTCAATCTCTCATCTGATCATGATTGTTGTGTTGAACACCCAAAATACAAAGAAGGGGGGTGAATATTATTCATTGAAATTCATTAATCTTCTTCAACTTAAACATTCATTCATAACATCACATCAAACTTGCAAAAATGGAATTGAATAATTAAAGCATGCATCACATCAATGAACACAAGAACACTAGATTTACATGGAAAACCCTTGAAAGAGAAAAACTATGGTGAGGATTAGCTCATAATGTATTATAACTGGTTACAATGGATTACAAAATGGAGGACTCACTGTCCAAAAAGAATGGCTCACTACCCAATGGACTCACTCTCCAAAATAGAAAGAGAGAGAAGAAAGGGTGGCTCACTACCAAGGATGACCTACTAATGATGCATCTACAACATGGTGAAAATACAGTTCCAATAGATATTTGAAAACCAACTTCACACACTTTATACTTCACCACAATCACACTTCACACCTCTCTACATCAAATTTTGCACACACACTCTACATCCATTCAAATCATACTTTGCACAATGAAATAATCTTGTATATATACTACAAACAAGCATAGCATCAATTAGGCTGGCCTAATTAGATGAAACATACAACACCATAAGTTTTCGGCTCAGAACTCCATCACACATGCTTTGAGGAATAAGCCAAAATGTGTTATTTATCAAAATAGGTTTGCATGACCTATAATCACTCTAATAAATCTACTCCATATATAACTCTACATGACCCCAAAACCCTTAGGTCAGTACCACATAACAAAACTAGTGAAGGCACGACTGAATGAACCAACGGTTCATCCAAAACTCTACATGTGGACCATCTGAAAGTCACTTGAAACTTGGAGTGCATACTTATATGGCATTCTCAAACACTTCCTTAAAACCACACAACATGACAATCATCCGTAGTGGAATGCAGAGCATTCCAATCATGCACTATACAACTACAACTATGTCATTACTAAGTCGATACTCTTTCAATGATATCTTCAACTACGGAAGACATATAATTGTGAAACTTTGGATCTAGACACCTTCAACACATTCCATCAACACCTCAAAACCACATGACAATATGATGCAACATGGAGTAATGCGGACCATAAAACTATTCCTCTATAGCATACTACTACAATCTAGGACTTAGCCAATTTCACACTTGGTCTTCTTCAGTCTTCTTTGAACTATGTACATATAGATGCACCATCACTTCTACAAATTTTTTCCATCAATGAAAAACCATATACTTTCCATACACTATGATGCTCATTTTTCCAACAATCTCCCCCTTTGTCATTGATGGCAACACACTTCTCCAAACATACTCCCCCTTTGACATTAAGGGAAAAGGGTACCAAACAAACACTTCCTGTCTTCACTCACCCTTACTGATATATCTATATGATAGTAACTCCCCCTATCTGCTTCACTCTCGCTTTCTATATTATCCATCAAAAGTGACAAAACTTGCACTATAGCACTATCTACTAACTCCACATATGTACATTGAAATAAAAAAACTATCTACACAAAAGAAAAATGTACATATTAACTAGATGAAGGTAGACTACTTGGATATGATGCCTTCAATTTTGCAAGGTGTGTGTCTCATTCTTTCTTTGCAACCTCCCAATGCTTCTTGGAAAAAGAAAGCATATGACACTGACTTTCGAACTAAATATGGAGGTCTTCTCCTTCATCTGGAGAACTTGGCAGTTGATTCTTTTGCACAACTTTCTTAGCATTAGCCAAAAATATAGTTAGAGATGTAAGCATTGCACTTAATACCATATCTCAGATCTAACTGTACTACATTATTTTCTTCTCTTTTTTCTCCTATAGTAGAAAGAATTGACCATGTGGATTTTTAATGATTGCTCTTGTAGCTCCATCTATATCACTCACTAGAATATAAACACTTGAGGATTGAGAAATTTGAGACTCAATAAAGTCCATCTGATCTTTGATGATCCTTCCAAACACTTATGAACTTCCTTTAAGTTTACTTGCAACTTGGCATGCATAGTACCACATTTATCATAAATCTATGCAAACCTTTTTATCATTGAATTTCTTTTCCATTTCATTCACAATATTTTCTTCCAAACCAACAAAATATTCTTTAAAGGAATCAAGTAATAACCTTAATTGTTGCACACTAGATAAAGAATTATCAATAAATATTCTGGAAATACTTTCCTACAACACCTTCACAACTTCAGCCACCAATTTTGTACTCTTCTAGTGAGTTTGAAGAATTTCCTTCCTTGCAAAGGCACGAAGTACATCACCAAGATGCAATTTATGAAGAGGAGAAATCTTATCTAGATCTACCTAACCTTTTTTCATAGGGATTTGTTGCAGTTGTGCAGACACCACCGATTGGAATTGTAACTGCATATCTAATAGATATTTTAATGAATCTCTAGAGGGTTCAGAGTATTCACCACCAGTTTTATTTTCTTCTTCAGTCTTATCATTATTCTCCTTATCACCATTGATAGAACATTCTTTAGTATTCTTCTCAACTTTCGAAGGAGTCAGAGTTTCTTCTTTTTGTGCCTCAAACTTCTCTGGTATATCTTGCATGCCTTCTTTATTCTTCTCAACATCTATCTCCACATCTAGAGTGAGAAAATTATGTTCATTTTGAGCTTCATTCTTCTTTGAGACAATCTGCTTATCTTCTTTCTTCTCTTGATCAATAATATTCTCCACAATTGGAGGGGTGTTATTATCTTCCTGCCCAAGCTCATGCTCATGTTCTTCATTGACAAGCTCATTGCTCTCTGGGAGGGTTGCATCTTCTTGCATCTGATCTTCATCACCTAGAGGAACTCCCAAATTTTTTACAAGTTCTTCAACATTTTGTGATGTCTCTTTCCTTTTCCTTTCCATATCCTCCCTATCTCTGATCATAAGAGTATTAAATCTTTGCTTAGTCCCAAATTTCTTTCTATACAACTTAGATAACTTTCCCTATCCTCGTGAGACAATGAAGAACTAATCTTCTCCAAGTAAAAAGCCTTCATCTTAGCATCCTCTTGAATAGCCTCTTGTCTTCTAGCACTCAACACACCTTACAGATCATCAGGAAATTGATCTTCAATCTCACCAAGGATAGTATTGAATGTAACCATGTATTTTACTATAGCCTCTACTATTGTCACCTTATCTTCATTATTTGCATCTAGATACATTGCAACAGTTTCCTTCAACATCCCAAACTCTATGTAATCCCACTGAACAATGCATCCAGCCTCATAGGACTATGCTCTCTAACAAGAGGGATCTTCTCTTTCTTCTTTCCCTTACCTTTAGGTGATTTTTCTTTTTCTTGTGACTTAGAACTTTTTTCTGTTCTTTGAAAAAAAAAATCTTTTTTTCCTTTTCTACTTCCTCTTCACTTTTTGTATCCACCACATCATTTTTTATTCTTTTTGAATTGGTCTCTTCCTAAGAGACTTGAGACTTCTTTTTTTGTACCAACTAGGGTCCTTCCTCTTCCTCATCATCTTCTTCTTATTCTTCACATCTGATGTACTTTTCTCTTATTTCCTTTTCTTTCCTTCTTCTCTTTGCAGGTGTTTGTTGCACAGTGGAGTTGGATGTGTCTTTCTTCTTGGAACTCCTGCAGGATTTTCTCTAGAGGACTTTAGAGCATCAAAAGAGGAGAAAAAAGTTCTAGCTAACCTTCTTTTTCTTTGTGGAGTAGTTTGTGGAGGGTAAAATATGTCTTTAGATCTCTCCATAAGGCATTTAGGGGCACCATAATATCTTTCTAGATTAGCTTTCATCTTCTCAACCCTCTTTCTAATTTCCTTCTCCTTTTCAATATTTACTTTACTTCTTTTCTCTACATATGTTCCAAACCTATCCATTGTTGGATCTCTAGGTTTACTCAACACTAACTATGCAAAACTAGTAAGTTTAGCTTTTGCACTTCATAAGCAAGCTCCAAAACCCAAACAGTTTTGGATTCAACTACTTCCATGAAGCAATGATCTCTACTCATTATGAATGTTATGTCATTCTTATACTTCTCAACAACACTTGTCGAAATCCTATATCTCTCTTGCATCTTAGCTTGGAATGTCTTGAAGAATCCCCACAACATGGAATTTTGGGATTCTAGGTCTACAAATCTTCTCAAATGATCCCTTATTTGCACAAATACTGGAATAATATCATCCCATATAACACTATTTTGTCTAAGCAACTCCCTAAGAAAGTAAAACAACAAAAAAATAACAAGATTACCATACTAGAATGGGTACCTTGACTCTTTTGTCTTTTGTAGGTTCTCCATCAAATACTATCTCAGAAGCTCACAAATCAATGTCTTTGTCTTCCTTCACCATTTGGTATGTTGTATGAATTATGGTGGTAGAAACAAAGTTTTCTCTATTTGTATAGAAGATCTTTTATCCAATCATCATTGAAGCATACTTCATTGACGAATCTTCAATATCATTCACCATTAGGGCATGCTTATCAAACTTTTCACTGATAGGCTGCATCACAACATCATTCTTTATGGCCTTCAATGTAGGAACCAGTTTAGTGGAGCACAAACTACTGATTTCCCTAATTGAATTCTTGTTAATCATGTGTGACATGTCCAACCACATGAATTTATCATGAATTCTACTCAGAAAAAATTCACCCACTCATCCTCATAGCATAATTTTGAAAAGTTGTTTCACACATCCAATTTATTCTTTGTTAAACTCTCATACTTAGGTTTCAACTCAAAGTAATCACTAGTTAGCACCTTCTCCTAAAATTCCACCATCTTCAAATGGTCATACTCTTCCATTTTTCATATGAATATAAATCTGCACATGCTCTGTGACATGCATCAAACCACTTAGAACCCAAGAAAATGCACCTTCCTGATCTGTCTCCATAGATTTTTATAGGTGATTCTTGAATTTAGGTCTTGGTTGTTGAAGCACATCAATCACTTGTGGAGTAAACATCTTGAATTTCACAAAGCTAGGATTTATAAGAAATTTATAAATACCTTGAGAAATTTCTCTAGTAGGTTTTGCACAGTGCCAGAATCGCTTCAACACTCATTTTCTTTTCTCTCCACTTCAAATGCTTGATCACAAATGACTTTTGAATATGTGAAAAGTCATATTAACCCTTTTTTAGTGACCTAATATGCATTAATTATAGTAGGTAAAGTTAGGTCAAAAAATTTATCAAACCCTCACTGTGTTATCACAGGCACTCTTAATCACTCAATAATTTTTTGTAATAATTTATTTTTCACCAATAGATCAACCATATCAATGTATCAATGTGTTGAAGATATCAGCATCAAATCTTTAGTAGGGGGTGGAAAGTTTTCTACTAAAACTCCCCTTGAGACAAAGCTCTTTATCTGGTTTCCAGAAGAAACATCTGCACCAACATTTGGCATAAATTCACTCTTCACCTCATTCTCTTCCTCTTTCTTCCATATCTTGTTCATCTCCTTCTTCATCTCCACCAGATCAATTTTCTTTATCGAATCATTCTTATTTTTGAACCAGAGGGTTTCACATTCTTACTTCTACAAAACTTAGCTATGTGTCCTGGTTTGTTGCATTTATGACATATGACACCTTTTTTCTAAACAAACTTACTTCTTGCCATTTTAGAATTGCATTCAAAATCCTTATTCCCAAATCCATTGCATGTATAACAGTAACCATTGAATGATTGAAACATCATACCATTATTGTAACCATTCATCATTTGACTTCTACATTCACTAGCTTTATGACCAAATCTATTGCATGTATAGCATTGACCAAGAAAAGATTGAGTATTTTGATTCATCCTACTTCTATACTCTACTACTGTATGTCCAAATTTATTGCAAGAATAACAACAACCATTAAAAGATGAATATCTTTGTGCAACAAGTTGTATGATAGGAGGTCTCTTGAAATATTTCTTCTATTTTTGGACCTATCTGACATTGTTCTTCTTATCTCTAATCTTCGTTTGTTCATTATTCTTCTTTTCAACATTATTTGGAGTCTGATTTTCCTTTGAGCTTTCTCCTTTTCCAAACCATAATCCTTCTTTGTCCTTACAAACCTTTTGTTTTACAATCATTTTATCAAGCAAGGTGGAGCTCTTCTTGAATTTTTCTTTCTCCAAATATGTTCTCAAAGTCACTATTTCTTCTTCAAGTCTTGAACATTTTGCAGATTTGTCTCTCAATTTGGCATTCAAGCAATCTTCAACTCTTTTTCCTTCTTCAACTTACACTTTCAAACAGGTGGTTGTCTCATTTGATTGTTTGAGCTGCTCATTTGTTTCCTTAAATCTTTTTGTAAATTTCTTGAGTTGTTCACTCAAATTCTTGATACATTCATTTGCATCCTTGATATTTTCTTTCAAATCTCTATTCTCACATTTTTCTTTTAAACCTAAATCATCAAGGGTTGATTTGAGTTCCCCTTCCATATCAACTTCACAGTCTTCTTCAATAAACCGTTCCATGATAATATCTTCTAGAGGAATAAGATATTTCCTTGTTGCCATTTTTTCAACCTCCAAGATCTACCTCAGCGATTAATCCAATTGAAGGAACCAAGCTTTGATACCAATTGTTGGACACCCAAAATACTAAGAGGGTGGTGAATCAATATTCACTAAAATTCATTAATCTTCTTCAACTTAAACATTCATTCATAGCATCTCATCAAACTTGCATAAATGGAAAAAAACAATTAAATCATGCATCACATCGATGAACACAAGAACACCGGATTTATATGGAAAATTCTTGAAAGGGAAAAACCATAGTGATAATTAGTTTAGAATATATTATATTTGGTTACAATGGATTATAAAATAGAGGACTCACTATCTAAAAATAATGGCTCATTGTCCAGAGTACTCACTATCTTGAATAGAAAGAGATAGAAGAAAGGGTGGCTCATTGCCAAGGATGAACTACTAATGATGCATCTGCAACATGGTGAAAAAACATTTTGGATTAAGCTCTAAAAACTGACTTCACACACTTCATACTTCACCATAATCACACTTCACACTTCTCTCTACATCAGATCTCACACACACACTCTACATCCATTCAAGTCATACTTCACATAATGAATTAACCTTGAATATATACTGCAAACAAGCATAGCATCAATTAGGTCAGCCTAATTAGATGAAACATGTAACACCATAGCTTGTTGGCCCAAAAATCCATCACACACGCTTTGAGGAATAAACCAAAATGTTTTCTTTATAAAAATAAGTCGATATGACCTATAATCACTCCCATAAATCTGCTCCATACATAGCTTAACTCTACACGACCCCAAAACCCTTAGGTCAACATTGCATAACAAAATTGGTGATGCCACAACTAAATGAACCAACTGTTCATCCACAACTCGACACACAAACAATCAAGTCACTTGACACTTGGAGTGCACACTTATTTGACATCCTCAAACACTTCCTCAAAACCACACAACATGACAATCATCTATGGTGGAATGTGGAGCATTCCAATCATGCACTTTGTAGTTGTAACTCTACCATTACTAAGGATACTTTGTCAATGATTTCTTCAATTGTGAAGACATATAACTATCAAACTTTGGATCTAAACACCTTCAACACATGCCATCAAAACCTCAATACTGCATGGCAATATGATGCAACGCAAAGTAATGAGTACCATAAAACTATTCCTTTGTAGCATACTACTGCAATCTGGGACTTAGCCAATTTCACACTTGGTCTTCTCCAGTCTTCTTCGGACTATGTACATACAGATGCACCATAACTTCTACAATGGGTTTCCATCAATGAGAACACCATATACCATCCATGCACTATCATGCTTATGTTTCCAACATGTTGATCAATGTCATCGAGTATCTACAAATTTAATCATCCTCTCCTTCATTTATCATCTCAGATCATGTAAGAAAACTCTACTTGTATTTTGTAGGTGCTTTATGCTTATTGTGCTAAATAAAAATCTAAGATCAAAAACATATTGTACAATTTCTCCCAAGGTACAAAGGTCATAATGCTTCTTGAAATTAATAATACAAGGATGTAATGGTAACCATGCAAATAATTGGGTGACCTATTCAACTTAAGGAAAACTCTACATGATTTATAGCTAACAAAAATGTAAAGAAAAACAATGGTCTTTTGAACACCTAAGTTTGTAGTGTATGATTTTAAGGATGTATTGAGAAAACTCAAAGGATTCATTATTTCATTGTCCTTATTTAATACTTTAAGAAAGCATACAATAAGGAAAGATAGAGATATTTTATTTACTAGACAACATACCTGAATTCAACTAGTCTTGTAGCATATTTCTACAACAACAAGAATACATGTCAACTCTCCATGTCTTGTCAAAACAATCCCTTTCGATGGAAATTTTTCCCATTTTAATTTTAGAAAAATAAGAGAAAATAATACTTCCTTGAAAAAGGTTCAAACTTTCATGCCAAAAATAAATCCAAACCTTGGACTCCCCCTTCACTTACTCTACCACTTATACAATTGTCTCATTTACAAATTTCATCCAAATAAATTCTTAAAATTAATTTTCCTCAAAATTAATTTAAATACATATTTTATTATTATTACGAAATCATTGTTATTTTCCAGCTTAATGAAAGGGTTGTGAAAATAACTTTTACGATATGGGCTATTGCCCCTAAGTATAACAAGTCTCAAGTATATTAAAACATTCAATAACTAGGAGGAAATTTGATTATAAGAAGGGTATCAGACACTTTTCCCCTAGGAGCTATAACCTTTGTTATAAACACAACTATATTTAATTATACTAGAAAACTATAGGCTCACAATAACAAGTTTTAGGAAGATTATAAATGAAATTAAAAAAGTGAGAGAGGTACCCTTGAAAAGCTAAAGATTTAAAGTCAAGGGAAATTTCTAAAATAATTTGTATTCATTATTCATATGCCATAAAGTGAAGATGCATTTCTTAAAGGTGGTAGTGATTTAAGGGAACAATAATAGATATCTAGGAAGTCAAGAAAGACACTTAGAAATAATGCAATTGCAAATATTGAATGGTTGATAAATAAAATTTTCAAGGAGATGGTACAAAATTTAATAAGGATGGTAGATGCTAATGGGAATATTACAAAAATGTCAATCATTTATAAGAAAGAGTTCTTTCCTTGTATAAAGGTGTACAATAAATGGCTTCCTATAGTTCAATATTAAAAAAATAGTTTATATGAATGCTAATATGGCCTAGCTTCCACTACTAGGATTTCATCTATCTTTTAGGCCTTTGAGTCACTCTATGATGTCTTTGCTTTCATGGGCTGAGTAATAAATAAACTTAAAATAAAGAGAAGGAAATTTTGGCATGTTGGTTATCAAGGAATACCTCTTTTATTTGATTCAAATAATAAAATAAATACCCTTTGGATTTGGAAAGGTGATTTATAGTGATAGATTCCTCTAAACCCTTGTTGGAGGAAAATTAAAATTGACCTTACTCTATGTAGTATGAGGTTGGATAAAATTCTTAAGCTAGAGATAAGAAATGAAATTTTTATTTAAGATACAAGGATAAATGCATAGGGTGAGAGTATATTTTTTTATTCATTATCTTGCCATGCATCTATGCTTGTTTTTTAATAAAATATTCTTATTTTATATTTATCTTACTAAAATATTTATGCTTAATGACAAGTATAAATTTGATTAAAAAGAAATCATAAAATAACAAACTATAAAGCTATCAACATGTCCACTCGAAAGATGGTGGATTTCTTGAGTTTGATTTTCTAGGTGATAGTATAATGAATGACAAGATGGATGTATGACAAGAGGTAGAGGTAATATTTAACATTGATATGCTATGATTTTTGCATAACATGGGAATATGATTCTTTAATTAGGCATTCAACATTATTAAGTAAATTTAATTGTTAAGTAGGTGATCATTAAATTAATTATGGAGCATTGGTGCTATATAAAAAGTAGAAACTCTCGTTTAGCACAAAATACTTTATTTATTTAGCTCCCAACAGAAAACCAAACAATGTTAAAGCTAGCAATTATTATAAAAACACTATAACCCATGACAAACAATACATATTACGAACTTTAGAGCAATTCACCGCAGCGGAAAATTAATTGTATTAAAAGTTTATGATTAATTTTCCATGATAGTGAATTGGTGGTGAATTTTCCTTGAGGTGAATTTGTCATGGCGGTGAATTTTCCCACAGTAAATTGTTGACGGTGAATTTTCCAACAGTAAATTGCTGATGGTGAATTTGCCTGATGCCAAACTTTAAGATGCTTAAAATATAAATTGATAGTCCAGCACATATAAGTCTCAAAGTTTATCACAGCTAACATCAGAAATTGGTACAAATATTAATGGTCTTCATCCTCATGCATCATCCAGTTTTAGACCTGTAGTCGCCAAAAACACTTTCCTTTCCCTGTTCAATTTATCCTGCATCAGTAATTTATTGCATCTTTTTTTCACTTATAATGAGCTCTCCACAGTAGAACAAATCCCATCCTTTCTCTTGTCCATGGCTTGGTTAGGATGGCCACCTACAGATCCTCTCCTCTCACTAAGATCATTTCTTAAACCTCATTATGCATGTTTTATTAATACAATACGCATCTGCAATTACATGAGAGTGAAAATTATAATATTTAATTCTACAGAGCAATTGCAATAATTTATTTCAAACTAAAATCAGATAAAATTAGTCTGCCTTGTGATTTACATAAATTATAAAAGGGATCTTTGGAAGCTCCAGACACCATGCTGTGCTTTTCAACTCCTCTCCTCTAAGGAATTCCAACAACCAGATTTCAACAGTTTTGAGCAGTTAACCTGATGAAGAGATTGTCGAATATAATGTGAAATGCCCCTGGTATTCAACATCGATAAACCAAAAAATAAATACCTAGCCTAATATAACTTGCATATATAATTAAATATATATTCTCCAGGTAAAGCATTGGCTTGATTGATAAGCCTTCTCTCATGTTTTTCTGTTTGCTGAGCAACTTTCCATTTCATTGCATCATCACTCTCCTTTCTGATTACCCATTGTTCTAACACCTGTTCCAGTTCAGTATTATATAGAATTCTTGAATGTAGACACCTAGATTTTATCACCTTAACTTTGTTGTAATTATTTTATAATTATTTTAGTCTCATGCTGTCAACTAATTCCACCTTTCCAACTAATTATTTTTATTGCACTTATCAGTCAAATTAGTTAACTAATTAATCGATTAAATTAACTCTCAATTAATTAACTAAATAATCAAGTCAATTGACTAATCACTCAAGCTAATTAACCAATCAATCAAATTAGTTGACTAATCAACCAATTGAGTTAACTAATCAATCAAACTTGTTAACTCTAAATCATATCTCTAGTCTTCAAAATTGATTAATTTTCACCTAAAAATCTATATATTCACCATTCCTTTCAAAAATTCATCCAGCTATATGAAAAACCTCCGATTTATTTTTAAATATATTAATTAAATAGTCATCATTTTGCCAAAGAGTTTGCACAATAGTTAGCATCCACAAGAGCATATTGAAATTAGGTTCCATCTGAGATTTGTATGTGTTTAGAATAAGGATTTTAAATTTCAAGTTTCACTCTAAATTCACGCATGCACTGAAAAAACAATTCATTGTTGCAACTCCTGCATGGTTTACAAAATAAATACATTGTCAATATATCAAGCGGAGATGCATACAATAGAACACCATTTATTCAAATTAAACGTATAGTAACTCTGAAAATAATCAGAAGCAACACTTTTTAGAAAGTGGAAATAAATCCTGAGCCCTCTTACCAATGCATCTCTGACATCATGCACCTTGTTCTAGTGCAAGCCTGTATTTATAGGCTCTGTTTTGCTTTGTATCACCAATAATCTCCACAAGAACATTGTCCACTTTTGAAATGGTGGAAACGGTTTGCATCTCTCACAACAATTTCTCTTGCAACAATCTTTGAAATAAACTTGATTGCGGAATGGCAGTCAACACATACTCTAAGGTTCTTGACAACTCTCAGAGTTGTTTCAGGGGATGTGTTTAACAATCCAAATGCAATTGCCAACTTCTCACTATGGTGTACAAGGAGTAATTCTTTCTCCTCCTCCTCTACATCATTCAATACAGGTCTCGTATCTGGAATATACCCTGCTTCCTTCATCTTGCAAAACAACTCGTCCAACTTTGCATAGATACTGTGTTTGTGGGTGCGATCTATCTGCCACACAAAAGGTGTGTACCATTTTATGAACTTCAATCCAACTACAACCTGGTATCTTTTCAACTCCTCTATCACTCATGAATTTTCTTACCTGTTGAGCGTCACTCCACCTGCCTGCCTCTGAATAAATGTTTGACAAAAGAACATAAGGTGCAGTCTTTTTACAATCCAACCCAAAGAGAAGTCCTGCAACAAATTCTCCTAATGCTATACTCTTATGTGATCTACAAGCACCAAGCAAACATATCCATACAACCACATCAGGTTTTATTGGCATTTTGATGATAAAGTTTAGGGCTTTCTCAAGATAGCCTGCACGGGTAATAAGGTCAACTATACATACGTAATGATCTATTGTAGGTATGATGCAGTAAGAATCACTCATGAGATTGAAGTATTTACATCCGTCTTCCACCATACCTGCATGGCTGTATGCAAATAAAACACAAATGAAACTTACACGGTCGGGGTTGGTTTGAGAGTGCTTCATTAATTCAAAGAGTTTGTGGGCTTCTTTGCAATAGCCATGCATTCCATATCCTGCAATCATTGCATTCCATGAGACCACATTTCTATTAGGCATTTTGTCAAACAACTCACGTGCCTTCAGTATGCTTCCACATTTTGCATACATGTCTATTACGGCAGTCACAACTTTCACATCTGACAGACATCTGTTTTCGATTATTTTTTGATGGATTTCCATACCTTGCTCCATGGCTCCCATCTTGGCACATGCTGGAAGGTTGCTAGCAAAGGTTGCAATGTTTGGCTTTATACCTTCTAATTGCATATGCTTGAATATCTCCAAAGCTTTATCAACAAACCCATTTTGTGCATATCCAGCAACGATTGCAGTCCATGAGACCACATCTTGTTGAGGTATACTGTCAAACAATCCATGTGCCTTCTTTAGATTTCCGCATTTTGCATACATGTCTATCAGGGCTGTCACAACTATAACATCTGAAGAAAATCCGTTTTCAATTATTTTAAGATGGATTTCCATACCCTCATCCAAGGCTCCCATTTTGGCGCATGCAGGGAGAATGCTGGCAAAGGTTGCTGAGTTTGGCTCTACATCTACCAACTGCATTTTCTTAAAAATCTCTAAAGATTTTTCAACAAGGCAATTTTGTTCATACGCAACAATCATAGCATTCCATGAGACAACACTTCGCTCAGTCATTTTGTCAAACACCTCGTGTGCCTTGTGTATGCTTCCACATTTTGCATACAAATCTATCAGGGTATTCTTGACAACAACGTTAGTTTGAAATCCGTACCTAATCAATTTTCCATGGATCTGCAAACCATGTTCTAAAGATACCATATTGGAGCATACAGGGAGAATAGCTGAGAAGGTGAAGTGATCAGGTTGGACATTTGTTCGTTGCATTTGGTGAAACAGTGCCAGTGCCTCTTGAGGAAGTCCATGCCTTCGGTACGCTGCAATTATCTTGTTCCAGGAGAAGACATCTGGGTCACTCATGTCGTCAAAAACTTTACGAGCATCCATCAAACTTCCGCACTTGTCATACATGTTTATAAGTGTATTTGGTAAAAGTGTGTCCGGGGTAAATATCAATATTCTGTCATGGATCTGAGAGTGGATTTGCTTGCCCTCTGTAATAACTTTGTGGGCAGTGTAGGTGTGCAACAGGTGAAGACGTGTAGAAGAGTGTACAGAAGTGTTGTGGGTAGTCAACAAAATTTGCAGTAGTTCCTTCAGGCAACTCTGCGTACAGAGTACTCTGAGATTTTGATTGAGACGGGCAGTGGATGGCATTGTATGGGAAAACTGCGTTGATATTCATTCTACAACAAAAGAAAACACATCCGTCTTTTTGTTTGGTTCTGATTTCTTCAATGTTCTTCTCTGACTGAGTTTTTTTGTTTCTATGAATTTTTGGTATCTTACAATCAAGATCGGTATAGCCATCAAATGATTTCGATACAAGTAATATGCATGAAAATCGATTATGGGCTGTACTTGGCTTTTAATCCCTAATTTAAATTTTAGAGTTTTTTTTGTATTGGATTAACATAAAAGGAAATTACAATCAGCATAGAGCTGCATAATCAAAACATACTGTACAGCACAATACAGGGCACAAGAAAAATGGCCAAATTACACAGGACAGCAGCAGAAAAACATAGACTGAACCAAATGAAATGAGAATAGCAATTCCTATGGCAAGGAAAGTTAAGCCACCATAAACAGAACTTCCATGTACAAAACATAGACTGAGCCAAATTTTAGAGTTATAGAAGAGGAGACTCATATGCATTGAAATAACCATTATGATAGTTGGAGGGTTAATTCTAAATATGTGGTATATTGGATTATGTATGTTGCGGTTTATTTAGTCTTATATTAATTTATTTATTTTTAAGTTAAAAAATAATTTTAATATACATATTTTAGGTATTTAATTTTGATAAGTCAAGTGAGTATAAATATTTATACACATCCAAAAGCTCATTTTTATTGTGGCATCATCTTGATTAGTATAAAAATCATGGTTTATTGTGTTGGAATATGAAGTCAATTTTATTTTTATTTTGGTAGTGACAAGTAGTTGAGATTAATATCTAGCCAATGCTTCAAGTATGCATCTAGTGCGGTCGAAGGCCCACCATTCTACCGAAGGTTGAAATGGCAAGGGGTCCCAGAGGGGTTGTGTAGCTCCTTTGGATACCAAAGGCGTTTCTAACGAAGCTAAAAAAGAATTCATTTTGGTCACTATTTTTGGTAATTTTGACAAATGTTCAACATGTTGTATGAGTCACACTTTCTATTTTTGGAAAATTTTGTTTGACAAGGACTCCAAAACTTAGATTTCTTATACTCTTTTAAAGTCATGTTTTCTGTAACTTTTGAAGGTTGTAGTAATTGCAAATTTTCTGATAAATAAAATACAAAAGATCTTTGCTCATGGTCTTTTCCTTGTATAATTTTACTAGGTTTTCCATGTAAATACTATGATAAATTTGTTCTTATTGTTTTTCTTTGTTTATTCTACATTGTAAATTTTTTTACAGTTGGTATTAGAGCAAGGTTGTTTGTGTAGAAGTTACGTTTTTGAGAAGTAAACAATGATAGGAAATACAGTTACCAGATTTGAGGTGCAAAAGTTCAATGGTTCTAATTTTGCTTCATGGAAAGACTCAAGTTTTGTTGGTGAAGGATGGATGTACCATAGCTCTCAAAGAGGGAGCATCAAAACCTGCAGCCATGACCCAGGCAAATTGGAATGAAAAGGATATCATGGCTAGAGCAACAATCCAATTATCTCTAACAGATTCAATACTATTCAATATTGCAGAGGAGAAAATTACACATAACTTGTGGACTAAGCTTGAAAAGCTATATGAAATGAAGTCATTAGCAACTAAAATTTTGTTACATGGGAAACTATATACTTTTAGAATTACATGACAATTCATCTGTTATAGATCATCTTAATGATTTCAACACATTGACAAGCAAGTTGGCTTCAATGGGGGTGAAAATCGAAGAAGAGGATAAGGCAACAATTTTATTGTGCTCATTGCCTGAAACTTGGGATCAACTAGTTATGGATCTTAGTAACTCAACACTGAGTGGGAAATCAGTCTTTGAAGATGTGGCCGTAATTTATGAAGATTCAAGGTGGAAGACATATCAAGGATCTTCTAATGAAGCCCTAATTGCAAGAGGCGGAACTCAAGAAAGAGGAAATATTGGGCATGGACAAACCAGGTCCAAATCCAAGGGGTGAAAAAGAGTAAAATGTGGGAACTATGGTATAAATGGACATGTCAAAAAGGATTGTGGCTATTAAAAGCAAGCAAAGAAAATTATAGTTCACAAGCATCTAAGGAAAACACAACAAAATTTTAAAGACCAGTAGAAGATGAAGAGGTATTAACTGCTAATTTGAGAGGTTCTTTACTTCATGTTTGGGTTCTTGATTTTGGTGCCTCCTTTCACATGAATCCACATAGAGACTAGTTTTCTACTTATCAACCAAGTGATGGAGGTATGGTTTACATGGTAAATGACAATCCTTGTGAAGTTATTGGTGGAGGTGACATGAAAATAAAGATGTTCGATGGAATGGTAATCACTGTTCAGCATGCCAATCATGTACCAAAATTAAAGAAAATTTTGTTGTCGTGCTTGGAGTTTTTGAGGAACTAGGCTACTGATTTAGTGGTGAAAATATTTGTCTCAAGGCAACAAAGGGTGTGTTGGTTACATGCTAAAGGGAGAAAAATTAAGCATTCTCTATAGGTTGGTTGGGGAAACTAGCAGTGGATAAGCTATAATGGTGTTTAGTGTAGAAATGGACTCAATATCAACCTAGCATCAATGGCTAGGCCATATGAGTGAATGTGGTCTCAAAGTACTACTAGATAGAAATATTCTCCTAGGTGTCAAATGTAAAGATTTAATTTTTTGTGAGCATTGTTTATTTGGAAAACATAATAGATTGAGTTTTTCTAGAAGTACTACCAGAATTAAAGATGTTTTAGAATTAATTCATTTAGATTCTTATGGAGCTCCTGTAACATCTATTAGAGGTTCATCGTATTTTGTTTCATTTATAGATGATTATTCTCATAAGATGTGGATTTATCTTCTCAAGAAGAAGTCTAATTTTTTTTATTTTTTTTAAGAAGTTTAAAGCTCTGGTGGAGAATCAAAAGGGTAAGACTATAAAATGTTTGAGAATTGATAATGGACGAGATTTTTGTTTAGGAGATTTTAACCATTTTTGTAGTGATTATGGCATTGCAAGGCAATTGATAGCTACTAGGACACCACAACAAATGGTGTTTTTGAATGCATGAACCATACAATTATGGAGCGATCCAAATGTATGTTGACCACAACTGGTTTAAAACCAAAAAGTTGGGCTTAGGTAGTTTCTACAACCTATTTCTTGATCAATATAGCACCCACTACAACTCTTGATAATAAAATACCTAAAGAAGTATGGATAGATAAACCTATTGATTATTCCTTTCTTGGTGTATTTGGTTATGATGCTTATGCTCATATTCCTAAAGAGAATAGAAATAAGTTGGACATGAAGTCCACAAAATATATTTTTATTGGCTATGTAGAAAGTACCAAGGTGGTACATATTGTGAGATATTACTGCCTGCAAGGTTATAGTTAGTGGAGATATTTGTTTTAATGAAAATTCAATGCAAGTAAAGAACAACAAAGTACATAAGTTACTCCAATCGAGGTGGAAAGTTATGATGATGATCTATAGGTACCAGATGAAAATCAGCAAGATGAACAACAACCAAATGAGCTACAAGGTGATATATCACCCCTTGTAAGGAGATCCACTAGAGTATCTAAAGCACTTGAAAGGTGCTCTCCTAGTTGTAATTTTTCTTATGCATTACTAACCAATGTTGGTGAACCTAATTCTTATTAAGAGGCTTGTGAATCTAAATGTGCAAGAAAGTAGAGAGTTGTCATGGAAGAGGAGATGAAAGCTCTTCATAAGATCAAGACATGGGAGCTTGTGTCATTGCTTGAGGGACAAAAATTTATTGGGAACAAGTGGTTCTTCAAACTAAAAAGGGACATAAATGATAATTTAGAGAGGTATAAAGCTCGATTGGTGGTCAAAGGGTATGCATAAAATTTTGCTATTGATTTCGATAAAAAAAATTCACCTATTGTTCGGTTAAGTACTATTAAAGTTTTTTAGCTCTTGTTTCTAGTCTTGATTTGGAATTAGAATAGTTAGATGTAAAAACAACCTTCTCGCATGGTGATCTCTCAAAGGAGATTTATATGCAGCAACTAGAAGGTTTTGAGGAAGAGACAAAGACAATCTTGTTTGTAGGTGGGTAAAAGCACAAACCTATGTCACACTTTCAGCCAACTAAATAGTTTCGAGTGAAACAATTTCTACCTAAATAATTTTGTTTGAAATAGTTTCACCTGAAACTATGGGGCCTATACGTTGCACATAGAGTTTCAGGCAAAACCCTTTCACCTGAAACTATAAAATTTGATTTTTTCTCTTTATCACTTTAAAATGCGACTCAATTTGTATATAAGGTTTTGATAGAAAGGGTTTCAATCAAAACCCTTTCACTCAAAACTATCTATGTGGCATCTTTGTTGGAAACCACCTCATCTTTCTTCAAAAATTTCTGAAAATTTCCACTTGAACATGATATTTCTTTAGTCATAATGATATTTTTTTTAAAATAAAAAATACCCATTTGTAGATCTTGGAGTGAAGAATCCAAATATATAATTTTATTGATATTTTGATTAGTTTTAATATGTTTTTTTAATTTTAAATAATAAAAGTAGGTTGTTAAAACAAAACGAGGCTAATTTTGCTAGGAATTGTAATATTCAAAACATATTTTAAAAATTGTAAATATATGGTGCACTAGAGGAGAGAATCCCTCCAAAAGCGGGTACACCTGGTTCTCGGCACCAACAAAATTGTGACAACAGCCGACGTCAAACGAAAACCACCGTGCCTGGCAATACCTGATTCTCGAAACACACACACAAAGGAAACCATCCAATCGCACCTTGCACTCTCTACAACCGTGACACTGAAGTTATATTCGGGGAAAGAATAGGGCTATTTGTTTTCTCAAGTCAACTCAACAATCAAATTCTTTCTATTATTTCTATAATTCTTAAAATTTGTTTCAAACTCACAAAAATATTCTGGAATTTTGGAAAAATACCAATCTAATAAACTTCACCAAGAGTTCTACATTTCATTAGTTTATATATAATTTTGGAATTCAAAACATAAATACCTCTTTCATGTGGTCGAATTTGAGAATTTTTGTTTGTGTTGACTGATTCCTTTATAAAGTGTGACACAAGTTTGTGCTTTTACCTAGTTACACTTAGCACAAAACTCAACATATCACACCAGAAGAAACCATATTGATATTCAATATCGCTTTGTACATGAGGTGGTGGAAGGATGACACATATCTTTGGCCAAGATAGACATTGATATAAACCCAACAAATGGGTTTGTGCAAGATCATGGGGGTCCAAAAAGTGGGGATGTGAAAAAATGACATTTTTAACTTACCCAAAAATGTGAAAATACACTTTAACTTTTTCTAGGCTCGAGTAGAAAGTACATGGTGTCATAGAAAACACCAAAGTTAAACGAAATATCTGTTCAAAATGGATATATTTTACCAAATGGATATCCATTCTACAATGGATTTTTTTTAGAACGGTTATCCATTTAGTTTATGTTTTTTTATTTGTCCAAGTCTGGCATGAGGGTTTTTATATTATAAAAAAAATCATTTATAATATAATATGATATTATATGCTAAATTTTTTGCACACGAATTAATAGAAAACAAAAATTAGTTTTTGTATGTGAAGTTCAGATAAATCTATTCACGAATTGTTCCAGACCATAAGTTCTAGAAAAAGAACTGAAGACAAACAATGGGCACAACAACAAAGTCCTGGATACGAGACCAAATCATTAATAAGGAAGGCCAAAGTTTTGCTCAATCATGAAGACAAAAAAGAGGAGAGAAGATGGCCCTGCAAAACTTGAAATGTCTGACGAACCTCAAACTATAGATATATCCAAAGAGGCTCAAGAAGACATATCAATACTCGAGGATCTAGAAGTAATTTGTAGATTCATCGGGCCCAAATTTGAGAGGAAGAAAATAATGGAATGGGTAGAGAAGGCGTGGAAGACACAAGAAATTATCAAATCCTTCCCAAAGGGCTTCTTTATTGCGATATTCACATCGAAAGAGGAAAGAGAAAGAGTATTGAATGAAGAAGTATGGGAATTGGAGGGGTATCCACTGTATATGGAGAAATGGCAATATAATTTTAACATGTACCAATTAAACCCCTACAAAAAGCCTATATGGATCCACCTTCATAACCTGCCCTTGGAATATTGGTCTAAAGGGTGTTTCGAAAAGATAGGGAGATCATTGGGCACACTAATAGATGTTGATGTAGAACTATTTGAAGAAGATTCCTACTTATATGCAAGAATGAAAATTGCAGCAATCAGACCTATTCCAAGGGAAATTTTTCTTTGTGTATATAGGGAAAGGTGGAAGCAAATAGTTGAAATAGAGGAGGATAAGCATTTTTGTCTTGGATGCAGGAACAAGAAACATAATGAAAAAGACTGTGGAAAAAAGATGAAAGTGAAAGAGCAAGAGAAAAAGCAAAAGCCCAAATTGGTCTGGAGGCCTAAGGACATAGGGAAA
>VDFB02037024.1:0-31355 GCA_007258455.2 Sequoia sempervirens | reverse complement strand
TATTGGCCGATGGTCAGTGGGAACTTGAACCCACGCTTGTGGTTGCTTCTTTGTTCTTTCTGTACTGACATCAACTGTCTGCATGTTTCCATGAGAATCCACTTATCCGAAGGATAACGTGGTAACATGTAGGGACAACCAGTGTAGCAGCCTACTCTCAAGTAAGTAAATGTTGGGAATTGGAGAAAAATGCATCCAACTTTACTTACCACCTTATAAGCCTCATCAGATACTCTTCTTCTTTCCAAAGATGGATCAAAGTTGAAGAGTAAAGGCGCAAAGAAAGCATCAGTGACCTGTTTGAAATGATGAAAGCTCTCCTTTAGCTCCAATTGATAGAAATATCTGTAGATACGCAACGTACCATCCGACACTTTTGTAGATAGACCTGAATTGTCTCTATCATACCGCATACTCCAGGCAGAAGTCAGTGAACTTCAATGTAGTTGCTGGGCGTCGCCACCATCAATCGCCGCATTCTATCACCATTTGTTTGCCCGCCAATATGCACCTTCATTTATGATCCTGGCGTATTCATACATCCAATCGCGAAAAGTGATGATTTCTCAAGCCCTTTACTCATTAGAAACGTGATCATATCCTTGACGTCATCTTTGAAGTCACTTCTCAGGAGTCCTTTCGGCCATCTAGAAACAGATGATCTGAGGCTTTTTGAGCCATTGAGTGTTTATCAACTGTTTAGCTTTATTGGGATCAGCATCAAAGATCTCCTGTGCTTTTGATATAGAGATGTCAATATATTTCTCCATATGAGGGACCTTGAAGACAATATCAAAGAAGTCGGGGTCGAGTCTCAGAATCTCGTGCCCGGAAGAGTCGATCACACTTCTGCTTTCTCTGATGTAATGAGACGCAACTTGAAGAACAAACTCGGTATTGTGCGCAGCTGTAGGGAACATCGCCACCAAGTGGAGGTTGCTGTGTACGATCGCTCTCATTGAATCAGGAAGAGGCTTCGTCTCAGTTAGCTTTGCGAAGTCAACCAAGTCTTGATGACCAACTTCTGTATCTTTTATCTTATCTCTTTGACTTTGGAAAGCACCATAGTTGGCGGATAGACGCCTTGATATTTGTATTTCATCTTGCCTTTTGCTTTCAAAGAAGAAGGAGGCTTAGTAGCAGTCATCAAAAAGAACTGGAACCCTGATCAATCTTGACTTGACGATCTTTGAAAATAGACTGCAATCCGTTTAGCCAGAACAAACATCAATTGTTAGGAAACATGGGGAAGCGCGAAATGAGCACGAGGATGGGAAAGCATGGAGCGGATAACGAGGCATGCAAAACGATGCACAAAGGCGGAAAGACGAGGTTCAGAAGTGCAATGGTCGAAAATGAAGTTCACTTGGGAAGGTTTAGAGAAAACTTGGAAAAAGTGTAAGGGTGCCAAAATTCAGCGCCCTTACATCTCTGGAAAATTGCTTTTGATGCAAGGGCGCTAAATTTTGGCGCCCTTACATCTTTTAGTGTTAGGAAAAATAACATGTATTGCAACATGTCATGGCGCTAAATTTTAGCGCTTCAGCATTTGAGCGTATTTTTAGTGAAAGACAGATGTAAGGATGGATAAAAATAGCGCCTATGCTTGGTAATGTAAATTGTTTGAATCATGAAAGCTTTTGAAGACTTGTCTCAAAGTCAATGCATACGCATTCAAGGGTTTCATCAAGAAATCTTTCTCTCTTTTTCTTTGTGAGGTTTCAAAGTTCGCTCCAAAACGTATGAAGAGAGCGACATGAATAGCGTGCTTAACAAGCACAAAACATTGGAAAGATACAAATCTGTGAGGAGAATGATATTGAAATGAAATGAAAGAACTTGCGTTGTGAAAGAATAAGAAGAAACGCGCGAATGAAGAAGAACGCTTATAGGGAGAATTAAGAAAAACGAATGAAGAGAAAACGCAAATGGGAAGAACAAAAAGCGTAAGAATGAAAAACGCGAAAGAAGAACACAACGCGTAGGGAGAACAGAAAAGAATGCGTAGGGTTCAAAAACGCGAATAAAGAACATTTGATCATATACAACAAAAGAAAGAAGAAGACAATGCAAAAAGACTTACCCATGTGAAACGCAAAGCTTGCTGAAGGAGAAGGCGAAATCTCCAAAAACGTGATTTTGCAGTTTGAAGAATACTCGCACAGCAAGAGGAGAGAAAAGAATATGAAATGAAAACAATGAAAAAGGCGAATTCATTCATTTAAGTGAAAATGAAAATTAAAAACCTAACTCAAGTCGAGCAATAAATCTAGGCACGAAAAGTGGCACGATTGACGAAAAACGCGAAATCATGAAGAAATGTGCCAAAAACATGAAAAAGAGTTAAGTGGCGAAGAAAAGTGTAATGGCGCTAAAATTTAGCGCTATTGCACTTTTTGGAAATTTCACTGCATGCAGGGGCGCTAAATTTTAGCGCCCTTGCATTTTCCAGACTTAGCCAATTTTGGCTTCAGTGCAGGAGCGCACTTTTTCAATGCCACTGCATTTTCCGTAATTCACTAAGTATGAACAGTGAAACTTCGCGAAAGATCTCGTTTCGAAGGTCTTCGCGAGGCGAACATGGGGGAATGCTCGAATTGACTATTCGAGGCTTAGGAACACATTTCGAGGTGGCTTGAAAATCACTTCGTTATGCGTGCTTGAACTTCACAAATCCTAGGAAACGGACAAGTTTCATAGGGGGGTTATCCGTGGAACGAGCGCTGCTAGATTCCGTGATAACAGAATTAGAAGGACGAAGAAACGTTGCTAGCTGCTCACAACAAAAGACAAGATCATCATCAATGAAAAACTCTTTCTATTATGAGAGTTCACAAAAATTTCTTACAAAGCTTTCTAAGGAAAAACTTTCCTTCTTCTCCAAACTATGCTATCAATCTATGCTAAGCTATCTCTCTATGCTCTACTATTCTCTCTGATCTAATCTAATGAGGTACAAATGAGGGGGGATGCCCCTTTTATAGATGGCCAAATCCAGTGGACGGCTCAGATTCAATTACAATGAAGGGCTCAGATCGAGCCACATAAACCCTAACCCTAAAAACCGCCACCAAGAGGAGTGGGGTAATAAATGAGCAATTAATGTCCACCACCCTTCTAGAAGTTTCTTGTCCATAGACACGTTCGCATTGTTCTTGTTCCTCTTCTTGACTGCAAACTAGATGAGTCTGATCATCATGGCTTATGTTTCTTGGACTGATATGGAAAGTACATACTCGATCTAACTCCAAGGCAGCAACTTCTTTCTCCTGCTCGATGATGATTTCCTTCTCAACTGACATTCTCTATGAGGATGATTATTTCTCCACCCTTGATCCTAAAGGATTTTCTTATCTTGGACTTTTCTCCCTCACCATCTACCTCTCTGAATTGAGTGCATATTAGGTTATTCCAACACTTAGCCATTTCTTCCAACATGCAACTTTTCTTCTTTCGAGGTTGTAATGTTGTCTTGGATTACTTGCTTCATCGCTTCATGTCATTGTGCTCTGGCCCCGGCGTTCATCCTGCAAAACAGATAAAAAGAAGAGCATCATAACACTTATAATAAAAATTCACTTTACTCACCTGATATCCATGTTCTGATCTCCAAGGTCTGAGTGATCTAGTTCATCCTTTTCCTCTAGCAAACTTCATCTTCAAATCCTTCATGCCTTAGCCAAATTTCCAACCCATTTGCCTTAGAAATAATTTATTTCCTCTAGAAAATTCATCAACCAGGCGCCCGAGTGAAATTTCCATCTTAAAGTCCTTGGCAAGGTGCGGAAAATTTTAAAATCAATCCCTTCTTGAAGATATCCAGTACCCAGAAGAGAATTCCCTTCAGAAAACACCAAATTCATGTGTCTATAGACGAAGGGGTACTTTTAATTTTTTTTTCAATTTATACCTTAGAAAAATATTTTGCCATCAAATTTCATCTTCATTCTTCATCTCTGGGCGTATTTTTCTTGCTTTGCCTTGGACAATTTTCTTCAACTTCATGAAGCTGACACATTCTGACTCCTTCTTGCCAACTTATCCATGCCTTAGTAAATTTTATCATCCTCTCTCAAACTTAGGCGTATTTTTCTAGGGGAGGAGAGATTTAAATACTTAGAAAAATTTCATCATCTCCATGAGCATGGGCGCATATGAGAGGTCTAGAAGGAATTTCAATTTTGCCTTAGATAAACTTTCTTGTTTCTATCTCCAGTCATGGGCGCACTTGAGGGTGTGAGGAGGAATTTCAACGCCTTAATCATTTTTCTTCACCACTATCTTTCTCCACTTTGGGCGCATTTCAAGTATAGAGGAGGAATTAACAATGCTAAGATCATTTTTTTTTAAAGAGCCACCACCTTTAACTTGGGCGCATTTGGGACCCTCTACGGGAATTAACAATGCCTTAGCTCCTTCTTCTTCACACCTCTTGGAGATGGGCGCATTTGGAGGGTCAAGGAGGAATTCTTGACACTTGGAAACTTTTTCTCATCCATCCCCAATCATGGGCGCATCTAGGGGGGTCCTGCAGGAACTCAACACTTAGAAACTTTTCCATGTTCTCCATAGCTAGATGACTTGGGCGCATTTCATGGGTTAAGGAGGAATTCAACGCCTTGAACATTTTCTTGTTTCTCCTCCAAGTTTTACTATATTTAGTAAGCCCCTGGTTTTCACTCTTCTGTAGCTTGCACTGATTTGAAATTTTCACCACAAGATCCTCATGACCTAGTTAATTTGTTCACATTGCCATCTTGTGTCGTCCTGCTATTTATAGCCTGTTTTTGGAGGTGATTTACTATTTATAGTAACTGCTTGGTTTCAGGACTTCTGCAACTCCGTTTAACTTGAAATTTGTTCCATGGGGTCCTCGTGGGTTGACTGACTATGTTCACACTGGTACCTCGCGCTAACCTGCTATTTATAGTCTGTTTCTAGAGTGCCTTACTATAAATAGTAAGTGCTCGGATTGCCTTCAAATTTTACCAGTGGATAGCTTGAAAGATACCGATCGCAGTGAGATACACCGGTTTTCGAAGATTCTTGCGTTTGACCCCTCATTTTAGGTCCCGAAGCTGGAAACCCTAATCTGGCTTGCATGTTGCTCAAATGATCTCCGTTTGACCCCGTTCCTGTTGCATTTCGCTCTGTTTGTGATGTTGAAGTGCTGGGGAGCTGCCAGAGTGATCCTGCTAAAAATAGTGTCTGAAAAAGTGGCCAATCAGCTACCGGATGAATTTGCATGTCACATAGCCCGAGAGATCTCACGAAACCCAGAAAAACCCAGCAAATTGGACTGCATGCGAGCACTGGCTAAAAATAGTAAGCTCCTGAAAAGTGATCATCCTGCCTCGCATGTTACCTTGCTGCGTAGCTCTTGAAAAACCCATGAAAAATATGCTGACATGCGCTGAAAAGTCTTGCATGCAAACCCTAAAAATAGTCTCTGAAGAAAGCTCTTGAAAAAGGTCCTGATCCTGGTTTGCATGTTACATCACTACGAAGCTTTCGAAAAACCCACAAAGAATATCCAGACATGCGTTGAAGACTCCAACATGCAAACCCTAAAAATAGCCTCTGAAGCCTAAGTGTTGAAAGTTATCATCTCATCTTGCATGTTATACCATTGTGTAGGTCTCGGAAAACCCATAAATATTCTCCAAACATGCACTGAAAAGCTTCGCATGCAAACCCTAAAATCGGCTTCTGAAGGTGATACTTGCTAAAAATAGAAATTTGTATGTTTCAACTCAAAATTTGCAGGCAAGCAGTTTAAAGTGTCCCGGATGCAGTGTGGCGGGTGGAATTTCAAAAGTGTTGAGAAAACGCCCTGAATTGAACACTTACTAAAAATAGTAAGTTGCCAGAAATCAATGAAATTTTGTTGGGAACCTGCTGGAAGCTTGCTGCATGTGTTGCCAAGCTCAGACTTTAATTCACTCACCTAATTTGACTTCAAACTGGCCGGAAAATCCAAAACCCTAATTCTTAGACTTAGCCAAAATTTCAAGTTTAAGCTCAAAGACGGGCACATCCCCGGAAAGACAAGCATCAAAGAGAGAGACAGCAGGAAAAACCAACCAAAATCAAGCCAAAAGACCCGAATGACGCAAAAATTAGGGGGTCCCCATTTTGAATGGGGTGATGTGTGAAAAGGTCACAACATCTGGCATCCCCACGGGAAAGTGTTGAAAAACACTTGAAGAATTGAACCTTAGCTAGTCTTTCTCGAACCATCATACGGAAAGGATACTTACTCAAAAGGGGAGAAGAATCTGATATTGGATCAAAACACCTTCATCCAAGACCCTGTGAGTGTGTGCATACCCATTCCATCTCTAAACCATCTTGACTTCCGGAATCGGCTACGGCAAATTATATAAATATCTTAACTTCAAAAGCATCCTAGACATTGCCTCGCTGCTAGTTAGGCGTCCATAGCCTCGACGAGGTTGTCGCTACAATTCCCACGAATATTGCTCCACTGCCAGCCAGGCGTCCATAGCCCCGGTGGAGTTACTCGCATATTCCCAAAACCAATATCTCAAAGTATAATATTTCTTTCATTTTTCTCCTTTTTCTTTCTCCTTTTTCAGATATTTCTTTTAAGCACATTTTTCTTTTTTCATATTGATTTTCTGTCAATTCCACAATTGGCTGGCAGGCAGTGAAGCCTCCAATGGGTTTGAGAATTGTAGTGGCGCTGAAGCAAGATGTAAGATTTTCACTTGCCGTAACCTTTCCCAAGAAACCAAAATGACTCAGAGTGGAGATAGGTAGGGCATTTAAGATATTTAGACTCATGTGTTGAGATACAATAACGGGTTGATCTCCTAAGCCGAGCTTATTCCCAAACTGGATGATGACAAGAGGAAAACAACTTTGGCTTTCAACATTTGCACAATGTCCAGTGGAAAGAAACCAAGTTGTGAAAATAAAACCATCATCACCCCCTTCGCAATGGGAAACTCCAAAATCTTTGCCCATTCCAAACCAAAACCACCTGAGTGGACAACTCAGGGAAGAACGCCAAACCAAAAACCCAAAAGGGCAACAACCCAAAACCAAAACGGGAAACAGAAAGCAACCCAAGCCAAAAGGCAAACGGAAAAGCAAACCTAAATCTAACTATGTACAAAGTAGGTCCCGGGAGGGAACCTATGCTTGGAAATAATGCTTGAGGAATTACCCATTGACTGGCAATGGGATATCCCCTCTTGTTCGTGTCCGTAACTTAAATGCATTATCTCCCAGGATCTTAGAAGCTTGACAAGGGCCCAACCACAATTTGTTGATCCGTTTGTTCATTACTCCTTGAAGCGTGGTGTAGCAGTCAGAATTTCAAAAGTCTCGAGAGAAAGGTTCCAAATTGAGCACTTACTAAAAATAGTAAGTTGTCAGAATTAAGTGAAAATTTAATGGGAACCTACCAGAAGCTTCCTGAACGCAGTGCCAAGCTCAAACTTCAATTCGCTCACTCAAATTGACCTCAAAGTAGCCTAAAGAATGAAAACCCTAATCTACCAAACTGCACTTCAGACTTAGTCAAAATTTCAAATTAGGCCAAAAGATAGGCACATCCCCGGAAAGAGAGACGGAGCGAAAGAGAGATAGCGGGAAAACCAACCAAAAACAAAGCCAAAAGACCCGAACGAAGCAAAAAATTAGGGGGTCCCCATTTTGAATGGGGTGATGTGTGAAAAGGTCACAACAATACCATATGTATCTTCAAGTTCCAGATGTTTTTCTTTTGTTTGCCATCTGATTTGAGTAGTTTTGTTGGGGGCACTCATGTAGATTCTTGTCTTCTTGATCATGATTTTCATCCTAATCTCAGTGGAGGTTCTTCTTTCAACATTATAGCAGTGTTACCCCAAGTTTCCAGGACGGGGACGGTGGGACGAGTCCCTAAGTTTCTGATTGTTTAGGCCAAATTTGGGGACGGCGAGGGAACGGCTATATAAAATATAGGGAAAATTTAAAATATATAGGGAAATTTTAAATATTCATATGAACACATGGATAAAGCATGCATAATATACATTATAGAACCTTAACATATAACAATTGTGTTCAACATTCTTTGTCAATACTCAATACGCATCGAAAATTCAGAATTTACATACATGAATCATGATACAACCTCCAAGTTATAATTTATAAACTTATATCAAATTACATAAGGTTATTTCCAGCTCACAAATTGGGCGAACATTTGTGATTACAATGAAGATTGTTTCACCTAGGTTGTTGATTACTTGGCACAGAACAATAATGAATAGCTAAGGCATCTTGTAAATGGTTAAAAAGTCTTACATTAACATAAAAAAAGGTTACAATATATAGAGCTTACAAGAAGCTGTAGATATTAAATGTATCTACCTAACTACTGTTACTGTAGCAACAGTAACGAATTTAACCTAAACTAACATTGACCATTAAAAATATGAAAATAATATATTATTCTAACACCCTCCCTTAATGGTCAATCCGTCAATAACACCAAGTTGCCCCCTGAATTTTACAAACTTATCCGGGCTCAAAGACTTGGTGAGAATATCTGCAGTCTGATCCGCTGTTGGAACATACTGCAGCTGAACTGATCCATCTTCTACCAGCTGGCGAATGTAGTGACAATGAAGCTCAACATGCTTGGTACGTTCATGGAAGACTGGATTTTTGGCCAGTTTGAGCACCCCTTGATTATCAGTGTACAAGGGAGAAGGTCCTGCTTGTGACATGTGCATGTCAGAAAGCATCCTACGAAGCCAAACTGCCTCACATGCTGCTTTAACAGTTCCTCGATATTCAGCTTCTGTCGAGGAAAGAGCTACTGCCTGTTGCTTCTTGCTGGTCCATGTTACAGCACCGGTACCCAAACTGAATACATACCCAGAAGTAGATTTTCTATCATCCACTGAACCTGCCCAATCTGAGTCTGTGTAACCAATCAACTTTGGATCCTTGATCTGCCATAGAGAATGCCATATAGTCGGCCCTTAACATATCTCAGCACCCGCTTCACTGCAATCCAATGATCAGCTTTAGGAGCTGTCATGAAGCGAGAGATGTAGCTCACTGCAAAACTGATGTCTAGTCTTGTGGCAGCGAGGTAGATGAGACTGCCCACTAGTTGTCTGAATGTCGTTTCATCGACCGAAGGCGAATCAGAGTTGGCTAACAACTTTAGCCCCTTCTCCATATGCATCCGGAATTTGTCAAGCAAACTTCTGGCATATTTTGACTGAGAGATAAAGATGCTACCAGCGGTCTGCCAAACTTCAATACCCAAACAATAATGGAGAAGCCCCAAATCTGTCATGTCAAAAGTCTGACACAAATCGTGTTTGATTGTTGCAATCAAATGTGTTGAACTGCTAGTAATGATCAAATCGTCAACATAGACAACAAGAAATAGAATATCATCACCAGAGTGTTTGACGTACAGATTACTGTCAGAAGGGCTGCGCTGAAAACCATGATCAACCAAGTACTGATAAATCTTGAAATACATGCACGGGGAGCCTGTTTCAGTCCATAGAGCGCTTTCACAAGTCTACACACTTGATGTTCTTTGCCGGCAACCTTGAAACCAGGAGGCTGCGTCATGTAGACTTCTTGCTGCAAATCGCCATTGAGGAAGGCACTCTTGACGTCCATCTGATGAACTGTCCAACCAAATTGGGCTGCAATAGCGAGAAGAAGACGAATGGTACTCATCTTGGCAGTAGGAGCGAAGGTCTCCTCATAGTCAATGCCCTCCCGCTGTGTGAATCCCCGAGCAACTAATCTTGCCTTGTATTTATCCAGAGTACCATCTGCATGATACTTGACCTTGTAAACCCATTTGCAGCTGATAGGTTTCTTCCCAGGAGGAAGATCAGAGAGAACCTAGGTGTGATTTTTCAGAAGACTATGATATTCTGTCTGCATAGCCTGTTCCCACTCCGGAATTCCTTTAGCCTCTGAATATGTATGAGGCTCGTAGATGCTGCGGGATGGCCATAAGAGCGAAGTTGACTGTGGACGGCACTTGCTCTTGCTACGAGTTGATCGGCCCTCAATGAGTTCATCATCATGAAGGTCGCCGATTGTCTTGGCCCACCACTTAGGCCGACGAGTAGAAGTACCAACATCTAGAATAGGAGTAACAAAGCATCTCCTGGGATATCTGGAACAAGGTCATCCGAGGAAAGTCCTGAGGAAAGCCGTGGTATGGTGATCATGATCAAGATTCCTCATCTTCGTGAGTCGAATGCTCTGAAGCCCTCCCATCATGGGAACCAAGAGGAAGACGAACACCCTCATCAGAACCTTCGTAGGGTTGATCCGCAGGACTGGTGGTAGGAACAAATGGACCAGTAGTCTCATCAATCACAACATCACGGCTGAATATGAGACGACCTGTCTCCACGTCAACCAACCTGTAGGCTTTGTGATTGTCGCTGTAGCCAGTAAACATAAGTGTCTGGCTCTTGGAGTCCAACTTGGCACGTTTGGCGTCTGGAATCCATACATGAGCGGTAGAACCGAAGACTTTCAGATGACCCACCTTAGGCTTGCGTCCTGACCGGCTTTCTTGGGAGTCATCATCTTAACCGATTCAGGCGGTAGATGAGTAGACCTGCAGGACAGCCCAACATTTCTTATGTACATTTTGTAATCGAATAAAACGTTTCATTTCGCAATGGTGCGATTCCTCGTTCAACCACACATTCACTCAGAGGGTGTAGGGTGTGGTAAGTTGGCGCTTAATGCCGTGTGCAGCACAAAGAGTAGAGAAGTCAGTTGAACAAAACTCCCCCCCATTATCTGACCTTAGAGTAACAATCTGAGAACCCGATTCTTTCTCAACTAAGGCTTTGAACTGCTGAAATGTGCTGAACACATCTGACTTTTGTTTCAGAAAAGACACCCACATTTTGCGACTAAAATCATCAACAAACAATAAAAAGTACCTGGACCCAGTAACAGAAGGAGTGTTCATTGGTCCACATACATCAGCGTGAACCAATTGAAGTACCTTGGAGGCTCGCCAAGAATCACCATCCGAGAACGATGTCCGATGCTGCTTGCCAGCTTGACAGGCTCCACAAACTCCATGATTTTTAGTTTGGATCTCAGGTAGACCAGCAACAAGACCCTCCCGAGATAACTGAGAGAGGTAGTGGACATTCAAGTGCCCATAACGCTGATGCCAAAGTTGGCTGATGGTTGTACTTCGGGCTGCAAGAGCGTGCTCCTGAGAATCACCGGAATCAGCAAGTCGATACAGACCATGATCCTCAAGTCCCATAGCAATTGTAGTACGAGTCTCCCGGTCAACGATGCTGCAAGTGGACGAGCTGAAAACAACATCCAACTGGGGAGAATGCCGCATGATCTGACTGACAGAGAGGAGATTATGTTCCATGCCTGGAACATAGTAGACATCGAGAAAGAGCAAATTTCTTCCTCCTGAGTGAATCTAAACAGTGCCCTTACCAGCAACTGTGTACTCTTCACCTCCTCCGAAAATGACAGAATCTGAGAAGGGTTCGAATTTTGTGAACCAATCCCGACGATGGGTAAAATGTCGTGAAGCCCCTGAATCGATATACCAGGCAGAAGAATGTACCGGATCTGCAGTTCTCTTGGCCATAAAAGCATAGAATGCAGACTCTTTCTACTCAATGTGCTCAGCAACATGTGCCTTCTGTTGAGATCCTCCCTACTTCTTTTGTTCAGAAGCCAACCGAGTGCGACAATCAGCCTTAATGTGACTGTATTTGTGACAATAATTGCACTGAACGTTCTTCTTCTTCTTGCTGTCCTGTGAAGAACCAGAGCCTTTCGGCTAAGAAGGCTGAGCCTTCCCTTTGTTCTTAGCAGAAGATTTGGCAGAGAACGCTTGTTCTATGGAGGAGGAACTTTCACTGCTTCCAAACTGTTGTCTCCAACGATCCTGTTGTAGAAGCTTGTTACACAAGTCTGGAAACTTCAAGTCAACGTTTGTTGAAGTAATATTGAGCGTCTCAATGAAATGCTCGTAAGACTTTGGCAAACTCTTAAGAGTAATGACGACCATGTCCTCTTCCTCCATCTTTTGTCCAATGGCTTCCAGCTAGTCGCGAATCTCCTTGACCTTTGTCAGATGCTCTTGAAGAGTAGTGTGCTTCTCGTCCATCATTATTGAAAAAAGCATGTTCTTAAGAAAGAACGCACGACTCTTATCTGACGTTTCATGGAGATCCTTCAGGGTTGTCCATACCTCAACAGCTGTTTTTCCTGACGGCACTTGTGGCAGCTGGTCGTCAGTGACTGAAAGCTTGATGAGCATGACGGCTTCCCGATTGCGTTCATCCCATTTATCCTGATTCTTTCCGACTACAGTGGGTCGAGTTGAGTGCCCCAAGACGACCTGATCGAGACAACGATATTCAAAGATCGTTAACATGCACTACTTCCAGGTGTTGTAATTCTTCCCGTTGAACTTCTGGCTGCTTTCGAGCATTATGTTTGTGAGAGATGCCATCACGTACCTCGCGGTCAAACTGGTGAAGGAAGGATAATGCAAAGAAAACATAAATACAGAAACCCGAACACGGATTTTGAGGTTTTACTGAAAACCCAGAAAAGATAAATAAAAACCCAGAAGGATGGAAGAATACCCAGAAAATTTTGACAACACAAATTTTGAGACATGGAAAACGAGGTACCCAGAAAAATTTGAAAGCAACCCAATTGAGATCTCGAAAAACCCACTAGGAATCTGCAGTCAAAAAAAAAATTCGACTTGAAACTGAGGCACAAATTTTGAGGCACGAACGTCGAGACACCCAGAAAAATCTAGCAACAACCCAATTTAGATCTCGCAAAACCCACCAAGAATCTTAAGGCAGAAAATTTTTCTGACCTGAAACGAAAGAGATTTGGACAAAACCCTAGTCGGTTTTTCAAGAAAATGCAGAAAATAGCCATGTTTTTGAAAAAATCTGAAAAATAAGGTTTTGAAAATGCAGATCTGAGAATCGTGAAGAAAAGACGTGGCCAAATTCGTGAAGAAAAGATGCGGGTGGGAATCGCGTCTAAAAAAAACAGAAAAACACGAGTTCGGGTCTGTAAAAAACGCGAACAAGGAGAGCCGGAAAAAAAAGTGGTCAAATGGAGAGATTCGCGCGCTGAAAAGAACAGAAAACGCGACCTTAAAACCTCTAAAAATCGCGGCCCACACAAAAGAAGAAAAAACGCGACTAGAAGGCGTCTAATAAAAAAACGCGTTCAGAAAATCTTAAGTCAAAAAAATGCGATTTTAGTCCAGAAACACGCGGCCAGACAAGGAAATATCACTCCCAGATGACAAAAAATTGCGTCCAGAACTGAAAATGCCAGCAAAGGGTTTTAAAAACACGTTTTTGGATACAAAAAGTCGAGCGATTTAAAAAACACGAATTTAAAACAGAAAACCCTCGATTTGTTTTCAAAAGGGCCACGAATTTGATAACCAAAGAGCCCTAAACAGAGAAACTCGTCACACAGAAGTTGTTCAGAAACCCTAATGCCGAAAAAATTCGAATTATGACTTTTTTTAAGCCCACGAATTTCTAGGGTTTTTTTTCCTTACGGCTCTGATACCATGTAAATGGTTAAAAAGTCTTACATTAACATAAAAAAAGGTTACAATATATAGAGCTTACAAGAAGCTGTAGATATTAAATGTATCTACCTAACTACTGTTACTGTAGCAACAGTAACGAATTTAACCTAAACTAACATTGACCATTAAAAATATGAGAATAATATATTATTCTAACACATCTGAAGGCAAAATTATTGTAGTTTGGTGGGAGTGTGGACTACTAGAAGTAAATTCAATGCTGGTGTATTGTCTGATATGGATTTGAGCAGTTAAATGTTGGGACAATTGCTGCACTCAAGGAGTTTTGAGCATCAATATTCAGCCTATTTCCAATTGTGAAGAACTGTTTAAAAAGGTCAAAATCCTAAGTCTTTGTCTCTAAAATCTGTTAGTGAACAGCAAGCAAATAAATTAAAGTTTACACACTTCTGGAATAAATTTTTGTTATTTTTATGTATCTCTAATAGAGCAGCAAATATTTATCTCGTGAGTGTTCCAAATATTGTGAAAGATATATGAAAATAATTTAAACCAACAACTCATAAACCAGAAAACTAAAAACAATTATATACTTTTTTTTAATTTTAAAACATGCTTTGACGCAGGGGATGGTTGGTCGTCCCCGAGACGGTCAGTCGTCCCCCTTTCCCCATTGACCGTTTCGGGGACGTTTCCCGGCTTTTGAAAAAAAAAAGGGGACACCACGGGACTGTCCCCCTATACCTAGGACGTCCCGGGGACAGGGACGGGCCTTTTTTTTTTTGGGGGGGGATGGGGAGGGGGGGCGCGTCCTCAGGTTTCCCTGCATTATAGCAATCATTCTTCAATAGTGTTTGCAGCTTCTTCATGCTTCAGTGGTTTTCTTCATGTTCATTCTTTGTTCCTATTCTTTTTGAGACATTGTTTTGGAGGCTTCTTCAGTCCTTCACTTTTATTTCTCTCTTTTGGAAAGGAGTTTTCTCCCATTGGGTTTTTCTCCTTTTCTCCGATTGTACGAGATTTGATTTTTTTGTACATGGGTAACTCATCAAGCCTTGTTTGTCAAGACTTTTCATGCATTCATCTTTAGAGTTTTGAGTTTCTCCCTAAGTTTCACTTAAGGGGGGATGTTAAAGTAAAAGGTATTTCCTAATTAATTATTTACTTAATTATTAGGTTCCTTTTCCTCTAATCACTTAAGCTTACTTAGGTCATGTTCTTTTTATGTCTCATGTCATAGGATGAGGACATATGTCATGATCTTGTTTTATCCTCAACTAGGATTTCTAGGTTAATTATCTTTTTATAAGGGATTCTTTATTGTATTATCATTAAGATGCACATCAATTATGATTCATGCTTTTTTGAATCAATAGCTTTTGGTCTCTATAGCCATGATATTCTCTTTTTTTGTGACAGGTGTTCGATAGCAGGGGATCCTTGCGAGTTGTGGAGTTGATTTTTCCCAACTTCAACAAAAGTTTTGTAAGCCTTCATTAGTTTTGGACAACACAAATTCAATCAAACTCCAAGGAAATATAATGATTTCATCTAGAGAGATGAGGAACCTCAAAACTAAAAATAATGCCCACCAATGCACCCAAAATCATGAAGGAGACAACTACACTACCTGGAAAACTGAAGTGCAAACCCAACTTGAGTTCGAAGACCTCTTGGACATTGTCTCTAGAAATCTCACTAGACCTACACAAGCTGATGCTAACCAAACCAGATTTGACAAGCCCAACCAAAAGGTCAAACCCATTATTTTGTTTGGAGTTTCTAATGAGGCTTAACTTCACATTCGAATAACCACCACTTCCAAAGATGACTCGGATCATCTCAAAACAATTTGAGGCCAAAAACTAGAATTAAATTATTCATTTATAATGTCAATTACACTATCTACAAATGCATAGTGGAGAAAAGGTAGATAATTTCTTTAGAAGAGTTGCTGAGATTAGGACATCATTGCAAGCATTAGGGGAAGATGTATCAAATGACTCTCTTGTGCCTATTGTTTTGAGAGCTCTACCCCCTTCCTTCCATGTATTTCACTTGTCTTAATGCGGCTAAAACAAAACCATCTTTTGAAGAGTTACTAAATTTTCTTCAACAAGAAGAAGCAATTCATAATGAGATTGCTAACTCCAAAGACAATCAAGCCCTCACACCAAAGTAGAAGGGAAAACAACCTGCATGTCAAAGTGGTCCATCAAATCCCTGAAAATCACACCAGGAAAACTCTTCTACAAAGAAAAAGAAGTGTCTTATTTGTGGAAGAAAGGGACACAATCTACAAGACAGTTGGTAAAATTCCTATGCCAATAGTGAATCCAATTAAAGAAAGCCACAATAATCTTCTTAGAGGGACAAAAAGAAGAATCCCCACTGGCAAAAAAATCCTAATAAGCAACATGGCAATGTTGCATCAATAGGTGACTCAGATGCTGAAGAATTTCTATATGCTGCAGAATCTCAGGCTTCCACTTCTATTAATTCAATCTAGTATGTTGATTATGGTGCATCCAAACATATGACAGGTGAACAAGAGTGGTTTTGTGATCTCACTCCATCAAATTCCTATGGGCAAGTATCCCTTGGCAATTATACATCATGTGAAGTTCAAGGAATTGGTGATATCTCCTTGCCCCTCAAAACTCACAAATGCCGACTTTCCTAAGGTTCTATATGTTCCAAGGCTCATGTTGTGACCTTTTCACACATCGCCCCATTGCAAATGGGGACCCTTTGTTTTTTCTTTTTGAGTTTTTGCCTTGGCGTCACAACTGCTATTTACCATGTTTCTTTTACAATGAGGAGTTTGAGTTTTTGAGGGGTCACCCAAGCCAAGTAGAGAATTTGAACCCGAATCAGTGTGTAAACATCATCACAGTGCTTAGAGGGCCCGAGGGACGAAGATTGACTGTCATTTGAGCCAATTCTGACATCTACTTTTTAGAGATTGACCCTCCGGACCCCCCTATTTTTTAGGGACTTCATTTTTGGCATTTTTGGCCCATGTTGGACTTCCTATTTTTTAGGGACTATTTTTGAAAAGTTACTATTTTTGGAAAAGTTTCTATTTTTGGCAAGGTTCCTATCTTTAGAAAGTGCCCGGATTTCAAAAAATCAATCAGAAGTCCCAAAAAACCAATGGAAAATCACGAAAAATCAATTGAAAATCTGAAAAATTTCATAGAAAAGTCTGAAAAATTATGAAGTCCATGGTGAAATCTGAATAAGTATGAAGGCTGGTCTGAAATTAGACATGGCAAAAAGGCTGGAAAGTTCGCCCAACATGTAGAATGGAGATGGCAAGAAGCCTTGGAAGTTCACCCAGCTTCATGAGGGCATGGAAAATGAAATGGCAAGACCATGAGAAAGTCCACCCAGCTGAGAGAGGTAAATGGAAATTCATCTTCAAAGTCCGCCTAGCCTTGGATAAGTGGAAAGTCCTTTTGGAAGTCCGCCCAGCATGATGGGGAGTGAAAAAAGCTTAAGAAAGTCCGCCATACTAAGAAGATATGGAAGAAAGCTTGCAAAGTCGGCCCTCACATGGAAGAGAACTTGGAAAGTCCGCCAAGGCTTGAAAGGAGATGGCAGAAACTTGACAAAGTCCGCCCAGGTTTGAGGTGGAATGGAAAGAGCATGAAGAAGTCAGCACTTGAATGGGAAATGGAAAAAACTTCATAAAGTCCACCCAGCTTGTGATAAAATGGAAAGCATGACTTGAAGTCTACCATCAAGTATATGGAAAAGAATTATCCAAGTCTGACTTGGAAAAGAATGCCTCAAGTCCACCCATGACAAGAGATGATGCTTGGAAAATACTTTACGAAGTCCGCCCCTTTACAATGAGGAATAAAATCCTTGAGGTCCGACTTAAGAGGAAAAAGAATGTGAAAATCCATCATAAATTCTAACTTGCATCATGTCAAGAAGCATTTAAAATCCGCCAGCGCTTGGAGATAGGTGGAAAAGAAGGAAGGAAGTCCGCCCACCCCTTAGTATAAAAATTTGACACAAAAGAATGAATGGAACAAGTCCTAGAAAGTCCGCCATTCTTTAAGAGAGAGAGTATGGAAAATTCAACAAGAAGTTCAACCTCAAGAGAGAGAAACGGAGAATTCGACATGAAGTCCGCCATACCAAGAGAGAGAATGGAAAAGAACTCATCAAGTCCGCCTGGAAGGAATGGTGAAAAGGTCACCAAGTCCGCTGGAGGTAGATTGGAAAAGAATCAAACAAGTTCGACTTTAGGAGAGAAAATGTGGAAAAAACTTTATAAAGTCAAGCAAGTTCGCCAAGAGGAGAAGTAATGAGGAAATGAATAAAATCCTTGACTAAGGATGGAATCCTCCCAACTTACACAAGCCAGATTCAGAACTGAAGGCAAATCCACAGGCAAAGTTCATTTGAGCACAAAAATGGCCAAAATCTTGAAGGTGTTACAAAGTAGCCAAAATTTGGCTAAGTATTGGAAACACTTCACAGAGAAAATTCCAGTTTCCTCCATTGTGGTGAAAGCGCAGATGCATTCTTCTCCAAATTCAAGGCACTTAAAAGAATATCCGGACATCTTGGGGGGAATTCATCTACAATCCCAGACCTATTGAAGCAATCAGGAAAGACTTAATAACTTTAAGTCTAAACATGTGCTCCAAGGCGAGACTTCCAATACAGGTGAGAAGAAGCCAAAGTCCCAAAAAGAATCCGGCTAGGAGAAACAAGCACAAGAGGTAGAGTCATCGGCAAGGAAAATATTCTAAGGCAAGCACATGGAACAAGACCAAAGTGACCAAGGAAGACCTCCAACACACTGAGGTGGCGCCTCGTCATCTTCCAACCAATCAAATTATTCCAAATCAACATGCAACAACTTTCCATTTTATTTGTTGGTTCATATTTAACAAAAGGACAAGTGTCCTCAAATATAATTTTCTCATTGGTCGAGGTGTAGTTAGTAGTAACAAACCCTAATTAGGGTTTTATTTTGTAATCTCGGTCGTTGATTCTAAATTAATCTTGGCCATTGAATTGTAATTGGGGAGCCTATAAATTGAGCTCAACCCCTCATTTGTAAAGCATGGGAGCATGTTGCAAAACATGTCAAGATAAGTAAATTGTTGTATACGACTACCAAAGTAATAAGTAATGCATGCATTGTTCTAATGGTGATTACTTCTCTTATTTTGGAGTTGGCATGGTTCTTATCCCTCATCATAGTTTAGATTTTATTTCATGTATGTTAGGTGAATGCAAGATTTGATAAGTATTGATTTATGGTGAAACTTTTGCTCATACTTTCTTTGAATGGATGATTTTCATTCAATGCGTAAAGTTAGCCTAAGCTTACTTTGTGGATTCTTAACTTTTGTCTGGATAAATATTGTTTGATTTGATGGTAGTTATTCATGACGTGAAAATCATAAGCACATTCCCTTGAAGATTGCACCCACTTTGTGTAGTTGTCCTAAGCGTGGCGAAGCAAAGTGTGGTTATTTGTTTCACCAAGTCAATACCGTCTCTTGAATTCTTAGGAAGTAGATTAGAACTTTTGAACCCTAATTTCCTTCTTCAGTTTGTTTGATTCGGGACCCAAAGAATAGAGCTTCATTGTCTAGACCTTCATTGTGAATTGAACAAGCCTAGCATAAGTCCCTTTGTGTTACCAGCAAATCACAATGCCCACTGAGCTTACCACACGTCAAGACCTAACATAATGAACCTTGGAATCACCATATGATCTTCTCGCAATCTTAGCATACGTGGTGGTTTTTTCATGAGAGGATAGGGTGTCTTTGGGCATTTTATTCTGATGTTTGGTGTGTCATAAAACACGCATCAACAGCTCACAAATAACCAGACTTTAGATTTTTCTTTGTATGGATACACGGATGCAAACTATGTAGGTTATGTAGATGATAGTAAGTCTACTTCAAACTTTATTTTCTTTTAAGGATCCAGTTCAATATCTTGGGGGAGCAAAAAGAAAACCATTGTTGCTCGCTCTTCCACAAGGCTGAATATTGCACCGCAGGTGGAGCTATTTGTGAAGTGATATGGTTACATCGCATTTTGACAAGTATGGGTGTTCTTGAGACTAGTCTTACCACATTTTTTGTGACAATCAAAGTGTGTTGAGGCTTGTTCGAAATCCTAATTTTCATGAGTGTACCATGCATATTGAGGTTCGGTGTCACTATGTCCATGAACATGTTCAACAATAGAATATCCAGCTACAATTTTGTTCAACTCAAGAGCAACATATTGACATATTTACCAAATCTCTTGCAGCTGTGAAGTTTTTCAAACTTTCTTGCTCTGTTCTCTTGGGCATATGATGTAATAAGGGGGGGATTGCTAGTATATAGTTTATTTCATCATAACTAGAACCAAATGGTAGTTGTTCGGTTCTTTGATCAACTGCCTCTCTAGAACCGATTTTCATCACATGAATCTGCATTCTCCTCACAATATTTGGTCATTGCTTCTACTCATTCATTACCCATGAACACTAGAATTTATTCGCATTGCCACAAATGAGATAGGAATTTGCATCATTGTCTTATAAATATAGGGAGCTCCTAACTCAGAAATGGATGCTCAGTTGTCCCTGCAAGCCTAGAAACACACAGACAGCTTTTTGGGCATTTCAAATGCTTGTGCAAAAAAACCTTAAATGAAGCAAAAATAATGTATTAAAACACAAAACACTGAACTTGAAAAGAGAAGTAGCTGAAATAACTTGTGACCCATTAAAAACAATAAACAAAGCTTTAGTCGGGTTTGGGATTTTGCAGCAATGAATGGACATTTGGACAACTAAGAAGCTGGGCATGATAAATGGAACAGTATGTAGTTGTGTACGAACAATTTATTCACATTTTGTAATGTCCCTTATAAAGCTTACTTAGGATTTTGCCTTCAATCTTACGATATCAAAGTATGCTAAAGGACTAATGCTTGTAAGAGAGGGTAAAAATGATTATAGACCTCTACGATCTTAAAGAGTAACTCTAACTTACTGTTTCACACTAGTCTTGATCAATGGACACTTAAATATTGATAGGAGAAAGTATTTCTGACATAAATTCTGAAATAAGAAGTCTGATTCAATTATTTGTTCAATAATGGAATTTTGTCAAGAAAGTATATGTGATGTTTCTGATTTATCAATTTATAATCATGCATTAGCATGTACAAGAGAATTATGTCATTAATCTGATTGCTGCTCCTGACTTGGTCTCTATATTCATGCAATTTCCCTGGCCACTGTGTCTGAAATTTACTAATTAATCATGTGTCCATTCCTTTGGCTGGTCGTAGACTCTTTTAGTGCACTCGATCTGAAGTTTAAATATATAAATCTGCAATGTTCCCTCATGTCCCTCTCCACAATTCTCATTGACCTTTTATATCTTCATGTCTTCATGATTAAAGACACCCTTTCTGAAAGGTTATGACCTTCCAAACAAGCATGACTTTTCTTTATTGGTTGTTGATCTTTCAAAACTAATTGCAGCCCCTTGTTAAGCATAATCGCTGCCTTTTAGGCATAAATATAATCACTACTTTAGTCGCTCCTGTTCATTATGTATCACTGCCTTTTAATTTCTGACATTAGATAATTATAATTGTTATCTTCTTGATTTGGCTTTATTAACTAGATTGATTCTTTTGATATTTAATCTTTGTCTTTAGCTGATTGCCTTTCAACAATAACTTTTTTAATTGTTCTTCACGTCAAACTCATCTGCTGGTTGCGATTTATCTTAGACTGCTGGTTGCGATTTATTTTAGTATTTGAATGGGTTTATTACACATTTTGTGTAATTTTCAGAATTATTTTAACTTTTCAGGGAGTTTTAACAATGTCAGGACTCTCAAAAAGGATTGTGAGTTTAGACATTTTATTCTGAGAAAGATATCTCAATCCTCAAAGGCTATTATCAAGGTTAAGAGTGGCCTTGCAAACGATGATGATTTTACTGCATGGAAATGTGTTGACCTTCTAAGTGAGAAACAAAAAGTAAGGGGATGCAGATTCAGGTGCGAAAATAGTATACAAGGCTCATATTCAATAGTGTGAACACATCTCACTCACGCTCAAGGAAAAGGAGTTGAGAATTGAGAAATGCAAGGCATTGAAACAAGCAGAGATGGATTGTTTTATGGTTAACCAAGGTCCAAGCTAGAGCAGATTATGAGAGGTCACTTAGACAAGCTGAGGCTTTGGTTGCCCAACAACCAGGACATAATTTCTCAATGACAAATGGGTCAAATGCAGAAGTATGAAGAAAGCAACGCCAGAACTGCAAGGTTTCTTTGTGCTTGTGTTGTACTTTGTAATGTCCCCAATTTAGCCCTACGCTCTTCATTTGGATTTAGCCTATTTCTAGAAACTCATAGGCTAAGCAGAAGCTCGAATCGGGGTTTCCAAACTTCTTGGAGGATGTTTTCGTCTTTTTGCGGAGTCTTCTTTTGGAATTGTTGAACTTGGATTGCGGATTCCTTCTGGGTTTTCTGAGAGCTTCGCATTGGTGGTTTCAGTTCGACATTCTGAGCAATTACATGAATTTACTATTTTTAGTAAATTCTATTTTTAGCAGTTGATTTGTTGACTCCTAATCAGTTGGCTCCACTTTGGCTGTCAGTTCAGACGGTATGGTTGAATTTGGCTTCTGATGCGTTTCCATGGTGATATAATATTTTATATTATAATGTTATAATTTAACATTATAATTCCTTGTTCTAGCATCATGAATTAATATTGTTTTTAAAAAGGGGACATTGAAGGGTATTTTCACATGGAGGAAATATTTTAATATTTCTAAAAGCCAAATATTGCTCAAGAGGAAAAGGGACGCCAACTTTTGGAGAAATGATAATTTTAAATTAAAGAAAAATTGCCTTCATGAAAAAGGACGCCATTTTGAAGGAAGAATGGGTCAAGTCAAAAACCCTAAAAACATCTTGAAGTTAGGGCGCACCTTCTGGAAGCTTCTGGAGGGTCCTCTCAAAATTATAAAAGGGAGCTTTGGGTCCTCATTTTGGCATCTGATGAATTTGCAAAGTTATGCTGCCGGATTGGCTTTGGGATTGCTTCGAGGAATGAATGCCTCCTAGCCTTGGCTCGACTTCTTGCTTGAAAGACAGCAACTAGTTGAGAGGTTTAGTTGTAGTTGGTTTCCTTTCATTGTAGTTGGTTCTTCTCACATTCCGTAGTTGAGTTATTGTATTTTCTGTCAATTTTAGAGTTGCTGGTTTGTATGGCTGTAGGTTGTTTTTACTCACAACTCAAGAAACAGAAATAATATTGTTCTGGGTACTGTTCCAATCTATTTTCCTATGTAGGGCGACCATATGTGCAAGTTTCCAGAATTTTATTTGAAGTCTATGAATTATCTAAAGTAAATCGCCCTTGCTTGCAGGCAATTTCACTTCGTAAGTGCTTTGGAAGTCGTGCAAAATAAATAGGGGTCTTTGTGAGAAGTTTTTGTGATCCATCTTCATTGTCATCATCATTAGAATGTTTTGCAACTGATTTCAAGTTAAATGAGTGAGTATTGAGAGAGATATGAGCATTTAAGTGAGTTCTGGAGTTGCTGATTTCACCATTTTAACTGCAGATCTGTCATATCAGACTTAGTAAAATTATTAATAGGGCTGGGATTGTTTATCTTAGTCATATTAATCATTTTGGAGTAGCTCTACATTTCAGCAGTTTGATTATCACTATAATCCATCGTGCTTGCAGGAGATATATTATATTGTAAGGCTGTTAGTAGTACTAACCAGCCAATATTCACATTTGTAAGCTCTTTATTATATTTCCCACATTTCGTGGAAGAGACTGATCCTTGCTCAGTCTATTGTATTTACTTTTAGTTGCTCCATCATATGATAGTGCCTATTCATCTTGGATAGGAGTGCACATACTTGGCGTTGAGCTCCATTTCCAGTATTGTATTTCATGTAATTGGTCCGCCATATGGTCGCCTCATTTCCATTCTGGAATTGGGTAGCACATACTTGGTGTTGAGTTTGCTTTCAGTATATTAGATGGTAGGGATCCTCTGACCACATGCTCGTCGTTCGCCGGCGCATTCTTGGTTAGAGTTTTTGTATAAGCATTTCAATTGAGACCCTCTGACCATATGCTCGCCATCACTTGGCGCCATTCTTGGTTAAAGTTACTTCCAGATGCAGTTCTGATTAATATACTAACGATCCTCTTGCCATATGACAGCCTCTCTCTTGTTGAGATTGAGTGCGCATTCTTGGCAAAGAGTTATATTGTAACTGCTGGTTTGATTTATCTAACCCTAACAGGTGTGTTGCATTTCTGATTGTAATTTGAAAATTGAAAAAATTTGGCTCGGAATATTTCATACTTTTCAATGTTACTCACTCTCCATATTGGCATGAGATGGTTTGGAAATTTGACATTTCAGAATGAACCTCTATAGATATCTCAAATTTAATTTCAAATGTTTCCCTCTATGAGCATTGTTGGACATTGAAAACTGAAACCTCTTAGTTAGTTAAGAAGTTAAGTCTTTGGAATTATATGTACGCAGTGAATGAAATGAGAAGTGTATTGTCTTCTTTCATTGAAGACTTCTTATTAGTGGCTAGTTTGAATCCTCATTTTTATGTGACAAATTGCTGAACAGAATCAGAAATTTTATACTCATTGTAGAAATAAAAGCAACAGATTAATAAAGTGAATCATGAACATCCAAGGTCATAACTCATACCAAAAATTGCATGCCTTACTTTCTGCCCAAGCCGAAACTTATACTCCACATTCTGGTAAGCCATTGCCCTTGCTGCTGCTGCTAAAGAATCTGCCTGTATTTTCCAAAATTAAAGAAACATCAAGTTTATCAAGTAAAGATTCATTTAATGCTATATAGTACAGGCTTAGAAGAACTCTATGTTTTGAAATTTGCACACCAGTTTACATATCACCTCATTTAGTACTTATGCATCAAAGGATCTAGTTTGCAAGAAAAACGTCACACCTCCAGATTGGAAATTTGATCACGCAACTTGGCAGCATAAACATAATCTTCATTTTCAACAGCCTCATGTAGATCTGCCCTGCAGAAAAGATTATGAAATGATATAAAGACTCTCTACTCTTAGACATTAAATAAACTACAAATAACCCTAATACCATTTTTTATTTATTTACTTTTATTTTTCATATAAATACTAGCATTCATTATGTAGTTAACATTCTACGAAAATGTAAAACTTAAGTGCATTGTCCAAAAAAAAATGTTCATTATGAACTATTTTTACTAAGGTTGTTAATTTTATTAAAATAATTTAATGGGCACCTTAGTATAATAGCTCGTTAGAATGAGAATCAAAAGTTTTAAATGTTGGACATTGATAAAGTGATCTTTGGTGCTAATAATAATATCACTTTCTAAAGTAATAAGGCTCATTTAATTTATAAAGTGATTTTATATTATATTTTCTGAAAAGCTTCCAGAAATGTTATAAAAGGAGTTTGGGGAGCTCATTTGGGGAGATGCTTGAGAATTGATAACAAGTGGTTGTTGGTTTGAACTTCATTCATCCACAGGCTTTGTGAAGACGAAAACCCTCATAGAGGAAATTAGCCGCGAAAGTGAAAGATCTTTCCTAGCTGATTTGTTGGTGGTTTCATTCAAGAACTAGCAGGAGCTTCATTGATGCAAAATTTCAGTTTGTTTGTCAAGCAATAAAGCAGACCATTATGGGCAGATTTTATGAAGACTAAACAGCAATTTATGAGTGTCAAAATATACACTTACCAGTCATTTGCTGGCCGTACCATTTTTGTGTAGGTCGTTCAGCCTGGAGGAAGGGCGTGGGGTTCCCAAGGCAAGGCGCCTAGGTTTTGAGGGGAATATTAATTGGTTTGGGGGCGCCATGGTGTGAGGAACACTCAGCAATAAAATTGGAGTTGGAATAGCTTGTGTTTGGAAGAGTTGGTTAACATTTTGGAGCCATATGTTGTTGTTTACAGTCCATTTCTAGACATTTATGCACAGCAGCAAATGGGTATCTTTGTATTGTCATTTTGAGATGATTTGACCATCTGGGTATTGTAAAAATCACTGTTATATTGGTTTCCAAACTCTGATAATTTTGTAATTCATTTCCAACTAATGGGTAATTTCAAATATTTAAAATATTCAGCATTGTTGCCTTATAAATATTATTGCAAGTATTTTTATTTGATTGCATTGGCTATATTACCATCAAAACACATATTCTTATTCAGAAAACAAACAAAAAAATATATAGGGTGTTCATTACAAGTTATAAACAGCTCTAGCTAAAAATAGCAAATCCTTGGATATACTCCTCTTTGAAAATGATGACACAAGCTCAAAAGGACTTTTTGTTAGGCTGCTTTAGATGACTTTGAAGATTTTGTAACTTCTCTGATCACAGCTAACCCTCTAAAAAACCTTGAAAATATACTCATTCATCCCTCCTTTAAGTGCGCATCAATTTCGTACCATGTGCTTGTACTCTAAAAATTTTTTGTTTTGTTGCAAAAGCCAATGCCTTTGTACTGGTGTAGTACCAACCTTTGGCACACACCAATGTCTAGAGATGTTTAATAATAAAAAATTTCCCCCTTTGTATTTGTGCATCCCACCTGATAGGCATGCACCAATACATTACTTGCCATTTTTTTAAATTTCCACTTATTGCTAAGGCATACACCACTAGCAATCACAACTTTTAGTTTTTCTTTCCAAGAATGATGTACTCGGAACCCCTTCCATGTACCTTTAAACTACCTTTGCATCTTCCTTTGCTTTAGTGTGTATTCTGCATTGTACAAGTGTTTTCATTCTTATCTACACATCACATCAACACATCATCTACCTTAAGCTAGACTCTTTTTAACATTTTGAGATACTTGTTGAGTATAGGCACACGCCATTATTCATGGAAAATCATACTAACCCTTTGTATTGGCACATTCCAATACATCGTGGAAAAAATTTGAAAGCCCTTGGCTCTTTTGTTGAGGCTCTTTTGCTTTGTTCGAGCGCATTTCTCTGCTTGGCACATCTTGCTACATCTTGTTGGAAATATTGTCATTGATGTCAAGTAATCATGAATGCATGACTGAAGATAACAGGTTCCATTGCAATTTGAATAAGTCAAAGTGGTCACTTTCCAAATCATATAAGACAAAACATCAGAAGGAAATTTGTGGCTTCTTCCTATATTGAGTTGAAGTTTCTTCTATTACGACACAAGCCATTTAGTGCAACACTGTTGATATAGGAAGACACTGTGTCAATCTGAGTCACGTCTATTCATCCCTTTCACATATTTTGTCTAACGTGAAGAATTTATGAATCGTGAGCTTTGACGGTGAATGCGTAGAAGTTATTGGAATAATAACTTTATTTATATATATATATATATCACAGTGGCTCTCCTCTCTTTTCAATTGGAAGTATTAAATTGCTCAAGACTTTGGTTATTATCGGGGATACTTCTATATGGGAACAACTTCACCTGCGGTACTCATGTTTTGCATAATCGACGATTTAATAGCCGTATATTTCTACACATAAGTATTTTCCTTAATCTCTGCGTTTTACGGGAGAACATCATATTGCTGGGAGATCACATATAGAGAGAATAAAATCGATAAATTAATAATGAAGCATCATACAGCCAACGACGGTACTACAGGAAGTTTCAATAGTTATTGGATTCAGGTACATTATTGGGTAGCATATTCAAGCTTGGTTGGTGTCGAATATCATCCAGTTCGGTGTGTCACCAACTGCCTTTGCTTTTGGATCGCTTCAATGAATGACACCGTCTAGACCAGTAATAGCTTGTGAGAAACGATGTCTTGAAGACCCGTAAAGAAGCTATCTGAAATCATCTTAAATATTCGTTAAAGGCATTACTGTTTGAAAACAAGTTCGTCTCCAGAACATAATGATGAGAGGAACCAATCTACTAAGTTGCGATCTATTATGTGGATTATTCAAATACATTTGAAGTCAGTAATTATCTTTTAATGAAGTAATTAGATATAAAACAATTCTAGAATTTGTTAAGGCAACACTTGGTATTAAAAGGCAGTAGTTATATTAAAAGGGCAAAGATTACTTTGAGTTAGTTATGAGGAAGCACTTGAAGTATGTTTCAAGGAAATATCTTTTCAAAAGGTTGTATTCATTCGAATAGATGCCTCTCTTCATCAAAAGGCATAAGGAGATATAAAAAGAGTTTTTTTGATGTAGTTAGTGTGAGTGCATAAAATGTATATCATTTGAAGATTGGAGTGTGTGGCTGGGTGTGAGTATAAAGATTATATCATCAAGACACAAGCAGACGTGGTGTATGGTGGTATGGATTTTACTGAATATTATTTATGATAAAGAGAGGAAATGATCTGAATCAGAGTGGTATAAAATGAATATTATTTAAAGTACGGGTTAAGGAGATTATGTGTATGTGGAACAAAATTAAATCAGACATACATCTGCATAAGTCTGATAATTCATAAATGCAGATCTGAAGAGAAATATCAGAGGACGTCATTCTAGAATACATTGAACAAAAAGACAAGCACGTGTGTACATGGAAATAAAAGATCTCTAAAGTAAGTGTGTAAAATGAAAAATAATAAATCAGTCTGAATAAAATTCTGTGTATAGCAGCAGACGAGAATATTGTATATGCAGATTTAAAAGGGTAGAATGAAGATTTGAAAAAGAACATATATGAATCATCATTCAAGAGTAGATTGGTGAAAAGGATATATACAAATCAGTAAAGGAATTATATCCAAGGAATTTGGGGCAAATTTGAAAGGGAAGATATATTTCAGATGTGTGAAGTAAGACAAGAAGACAAATTGTATATGTTGAGCAGCATTTCATAAGAATTGAACAAGAAGATATATAGAGATATTTGGAGATCATTCAAGGAAGATAAAACAAGTGGAAGAGTGTTTGAGCAGAATTGTCCATCATCTGTTGGAGAAGCAACATTGAAGGTGGAACATTATTTTTCAAGTTATTATTTCTGCTAAGTTGGTGCTTGGCAAGTAGGGGTTGGTGCACCTTGTAGGTTGGTGCCTACTAAATCAGCATTAGGGGTTGAAACTCCTTGTAGGTTGGTGCCTACTAAATCAAGATTAAGGGCTGGTGCTCTTTGTAGGTTGGTGCCTACTTTGTAAAAATCATTTCAATAAAAGTTGTGTCAACCTGTGTAAATTGGTTCATATCAAATAGTTGATGTATGTTTAAGTTTGAAGTTGATAAATGAGTAAGAGGGTAAAAGTTTGTTGATATACTGATTCAGCACCCCCTCCCCCCTCTCAGTATATCTTTGTGCTCTTCACATCTTTCATTCCATTTTGCAATGACACATTGATTTCTCCAAGTACTTGAACTTCTGATCCTACAAGGTTAGCAAAAACAACCAACAGGACAATGTGCGTAGAAGAACAAATTTTGCAACATATCAAGGGTAGGTAAGTGAGGATTTCCAGTTGATAAACTTGACTCAATACAAAAATTTTGTATAGGTAACAACAGATTCACAATTTATTGTTATTGTTTTATTGATATTCTTGTGTTATCTCTTGACACTACCACATTGTTCTTTCTTATACTTGTGGAGGAAGTTTGTTCAATTATGGGCATGTACGATTTATCTCAGAATATAAGACAAATAGAAAGAACTGGAACGACTTTTTACTGAACCAAAAAAGCAATACCTGATAAAGTTAAATATGCAACATTGAAAAAACAATAGCTGATAAGTTTAAAGATGTTTTTAACATACTTTAATATAAGGCTGATAAGATGTGACTATTTACAGGTTAAAGTGCTCACAAATGACCTACAATTGTAGAGTCCATGAGTTAATCTCTCCTTCATGGAGGATTGCACTTAGTCTATGCTTTGCTATATACATTGGTACTATAAACGTTTTCTGTTAAAATCATCACCACCCTTGCTATTAACGAAAAACAGAGTGTAAGATTGTTGAGTATATAACTTTATTGGTGGATCAAGAATATAAAATACAACTTTTGTTCCTTCAAAGTGTCTAATCAATGCATGTGCATTTCTGTATGCTTTTGTGAATAATTTCCCTGCTCAACATTCCATCATCTATTCTTTTACTGCTTTCCTAGATTACTAACTTCTTGTTTACCTAAAGCAAGAATATAATGAGCTTATTTTGGATCAGATTTACTGCAAATAGGTAATGCCAATTACTATGTGAGTTATGTGTCTATTTTTTTCCTCCTGACATACATGTCTTCCAAGTTAAAACCAAAGGCATATCAGCTGTGAACTGGTTAGTTATAGAATAGACGTAAATAAACTAGAGTTGTAAATATTCCCCACCGCAGACGTAAAATCGTTATGGCTTTGTCTTGAACTTCATCCTTGGATGATGCAGATCCCACCTTTGACTCCCTCTGTCTTGAAAGTTCTTGCTCAAGCTGCAAATGCCTCAAGCAACACAAAAACAAATCAATACAAATCTATCAGAAGGCAACGCATGCCAGCATTGTTAGAAAGTTGAAACGAATCCCACAATTTTATCATTTAATTGCAGAAGGTATACCTCTGCAAGCTTGTTCTGTAATTGCTGAGCTATCTCATATTGATCGAAGTTTAAAGCGCACTGACATGACAAAATTCCTATTCTCAGTATGCTTTATCATAGTAACGTGAACTCCACATACATAGCAATATCCTTAGATGTAGCAGCTAAAACATAATATACCAAAGATTTAGAAAGAAGATGCAGCTATAACCTGATTGAACAGTCTAGAACTTCAGCATGAAAAAACAAATAAATATACTCTTATTCTAGAACTTTATATAAATTTCTTCATTAAGGCCATGTCATTTGAAGCATGGATATAACTGTCAAAAATCAGTATTGACATGACAAATATTCACTTGCACCCTACTAAGTTACTAAGACTTAGAATTTTGCAAACAGACTTTGATTAGCTAATATAAAGATGTGCACAAAGTATACTGATTAATAAATTAACATCCCAGAACAAACTAATAAACTAAGATTGATATTGCAGTTGTAAATGAATGATAGCAGCTACCTGAATCCGGGTAGTTAAATCTAGCTGAAAAAAGAATAGTAAGATGTCCTCATTAGCACTTTCACTGTGTTCTTTAACAGCAGGTGGTCCATGGTAATTGCCTTTTGATACCCCCGCAGCAATGACCCTCAAGTCATTCCTTTGAGAGTAAACTGGCCTCATAAGAGAGAAATTTAAAGCATTCCTTCGTTCAGGATGTTCTCTGCTAAGATTAATACTAATTCCACCTTTGTCAAAAAAACTTGAATGAAACCCACATAAAATCTGCTTTGTGCATTTTGTTGTGTCTACTGCAGCTGGAACAATATTTGTCCCAATAACATACATTGCTCAACTTGCTCAGAAAACAGTATTCTCATACAATCAATATTCAAACTCTGCTTCTCAGCCTCAGACACGCAAATTGTTTTCTTGATTGCTACCCCACCATATGATCTGGAACTATTTCTTGCACATGGTATATTCTGAAGAATATTCACCTACCTCACTAGCTTCAAAGAGCCTGAAATACAAACATTAACATAGAATTGATAAGAAAATGTTTCCTTGCAGAAACAAATAATGATATGTATTACCCACTCTTAAAGAACTTAGAATCTTGACCAATGAAGG
>VDFB02037023.1:0-21422 GCA_007258455.2 Sequoia sempervirens | reverse complement strand
CAATGTGTAGGTTTGGATGCATGTCATAGCAGATGTAAACAAGATTGATACATATTGGCACATTTTTGGAATGATAAGCTATATTTTCAGTGTTATATGGAATATTGATGCCACCATCGTTTGAAGTGGTGGACAATGTATTTCCCCTATGTACAGATATGTATGTATGTCATAGCAGATGCAAACACCATTGATACATACTGATCCCTATGTTTACTTTATGCGACATTCTTGGAATGATAAACTGTATTTTTAAGTGTTATATACAAGATTCATGCCTGGAAGAAATGGGAAAAGAATTATCACAACTAACACTTTTGTAGTGCTTTTGAAACCATCACCCCATGCAAAGAACACAAAATAACATCTAACCACCTTCACATAAATTCCACAACGACTTACTACACTTGAACCTTAACAGAAGCCTGCCCTTGTTATAGTCGAGCACTATGTTTCCCGAGGTTTGAAATGGCAGGTGTTACTGACAAGTGGTTGGTTGTTTTGGAAGAAAATAGACTGTAAGATGATGGAAGGCAGTCTACATTAAACTTTGGTCAGGATTTTCATCAGCCTTCCTGGTTTTTAAGCCTTCCGGCGGCCGGGGAAAAGGTGGCGGTCGGGGAAAAGGTGGCGAGTGGTTTTTGTTTTTTAAATTAAAAGAATTTGGTGCGTTGATAGAGAGGGCCAATGAAATGGCATCAACATTAGTTGTTGCATGGTTTTCATGTAGTGGTGATGATTGTAAGTAACACTTTTCTTTTAAATCCTTGGAAAACATAGCGAATGTCTGCTCAGACGACAAATGAAATAAAATCGCAAAGGGTTTTTTCGACATGCACCTCTTCTCGCTTGCTTCACAAGAAGCGGGCAAAAAAATATCATAGGAGACACTTATTATTTTTCTTTTGCAACCATCGCCCCATGCAAAAAACACAAAATAACCTCCAACCACCTTCATAGAAGCTGGACAACGCATGATCGAACTTGCACCCTCACAAAAGCTTACCCTCCTCGCTCATGCATCTGATAACAGGTATAGAAACAAAAAGAGACGGGCAACAATGCCTTATCAAAAATTTTGTAGACATTCGCTATGTTTCCTGAGGTTTTAAACATATTTGGCTACATGTAATTTGACACATGTTGTGGATTATGTTCCCCCATTTTTTTTGCAAAAAGAACTTGAAAATCCTAAGCCTAAGACAATTACTTCACACAAGAATAGGTACCACATGTTTCAGTTGACAAAAGCAATTTCAATAAATGCATGATGTGGATCTTGAATAACAAAACTACAACTGCCAATTGAAACATATGTACCCATTCTTTTGTTAGATGTCATGAAAATTCTCAACGAATAGAGATAGGGCTACGTGAAGGAAAGTAGCAATTAATTTATGTGAAGAAGTTTAATTATAGACATACAAAAAACAAAGAAAGCAACTACCTTATGAAAAGAATAAGCATAGGAAGGAGTATATATGAATGTTCTTCGCATCTGAGCTCGCATACATACATATCTGCACATAGGGATGAATGTTGGCTGCGACGTGGAAAAGATGGGGAAAAATTATCTTTGTGGGTTTTCCCATGTGGGTGATTGTTGGTACCAATATTGTTTCATTTATGGCTTTTGTTTTGTGGTGATGGTTGCAATTCTCTAGCTTAGGTTATATTGTATTGAATTTATCACCATCATTTTGTGTGAATGGTTGCAAAATAGTTAATATCGTGTGTTTTGTATGGGTTTTTTCATTTGGCTTACTGTTGAAACCAATATTGTTTCATTTATGGTTCACATTTTGTGGTGAAGGTTTTGAATCGTTTGTTACTATGAGCTAAAGTTTATAAGTAGAAAACACAAATATATAGCCATACGTGGACCTGTCAATATATGAATCACAATGGGAGCAAATGAAATAAACATCACTTGGAATGGGTTGAGAGATTAACATCACTTGGCACAGGCTGGCATGGCAATATCACTCGTTTGCATCTGATTTCACATATCTACATAGTTGCACATAGGGATGAATGTTTTCCATGGATAACTTCACAAATATACATTTCAACACATAGGGAAAGTAAAATGGAACAAAAAAAAAGAAGGCTTGCTCTCCACCCTACCATATTGGGTCATGGAGCCTGATAGGCTCTCACCAAACCCCCGAGCAAGAACATACACTACCCACCACTGTGATGAATGGTGATATCAATGTTTCTTATTAGGCCTAATATAAACCCTATTATTGTAAGAATTCCATTTTGAGGAGGAAACAAATAACAAGTATCTTCTGAAAACAATAAACATAGGGAGCAGTATATGTTGTCTACATCTAATTTGACATACATACATATCTGCACATAGGAAAATGAAAATGGAACACAACAAAAGAAGCACATACTTTTTTGTGGCAATATATTTTGAAGAAACATATTCCTATATATGCATCAAATGCATGCAATAGATAAAGATGCAGATGGAAAAAAAAATTGCACCGATATATATGTATGTGGAGCCAGATGCAAATATATATGCATTGTTGATTGCTGCCCAACAACTTTAAAATCGGGAAGGTTGATGAAAATTCCGTCCAAAGTTCACACATATAGCCTATTGGCTAAAAGTTTCCATATAGAGGCAATCATTACAAAGCAATAAATATTATTTCATTTATGGTTTCCATATACACGCAATGGTTGCAAAACAACAAAATAGACCAATAACAACATTGTTTCTTATATGCTTTCCATATCTTCCCAATGGCCACAATAATATTTATAGTTCTAAAGTTACCAAAGAAATTGAACAATTTATGTTATTTTCCATAAGGCCTTGTTGAATGTTGTTATGTAGCTTTACCTGCTATGAAGATTATGAACTACCACAGTGACTAGTGTCTTTGCAAACAACATACATACATATGCACACCCAAAGTTGTCAATACATGTGAAAGAAATATAGATAAGTTTAAATGCACATATATGTGTATGTTGGCTGGGCAGAGGAAACAAAAATCACTTGGTACAACTTGTCATGACAACATTGTTTAATGTATGGGTTGCATATATTGGCGTTGGTTGCAATAATACCTTGGATTTAAAACTTACTAAAGTAATTGAGCAATTTATGTTATTTTCAATAAGGCATTGTTCAGTGTTGAGCTGTAGATTGAGTTGCACAACATACACAACAAACATTATAGCCAAGAACGATTATGGAGAGATAAGAGTATATGGCAATTGAAATAGACAAGAAGAAAATAACTATATTGATATTAAAAACAAGTCACAGATACCTATAAATATTGAAGTCTGCATGCATATACACATACAAATCCATTATAGACACATATATCTAAACACATATGTATCAAAATGTTGTCTGCACTTAGAAATTTGAATTACATGCATATATATTTATGTATATGCATATGTAAATATATACATGCATACAACCATGTCCACAGGTATATATAAGAACAACTGTATATACTAATACATGTGTTAGATAGGACGACATAACTATATAACCAAACAACATAAAATAAAATGAGGAACATACACTTAAACCAGAAAAAAAAAATATAAGCAACATAAACAATACAGAAGAAAACAAGTGTATCTTTTTTTGTTAAACATTATAAGTTAAAATTCATTGTCTTAATATATAACCAGTTAAATGAGAAACAAAGCAACAACAAGAGAAAGGAAAGTTCTTGTGATGTGACAAGCACTGCAAAGAAAGAAAAGGAAACAAATGTCCAGTCAACAAAAACTATAACAAATATCCAAAGTCACAATTAGGCATGGTTGTTTGGCATTCAAGGTAGTATGAAAACTATCTCTGGAGACTCTTGCACGGTAGGGAAAATTGCAGACAAATCTGACAGCAACAACTTGCACTCAACTTCAAAGTTAATTCTTGCAACTTTGACTATTGTTTTTGATAAAGTTACAAGAAACATTTACAGGGTATTGTACCCTTCACATAGAGCCACAAGGGCCACTAGAGTCCAAGATAAACAAAGCATCAAACAAACACCAAACCAAAAAATAGACACGTATAAGACTAACAACACACAGACAAAAAATAGACCAACAACAGAATAGCTGGCGTCCTCCCAGCTCTTGGACAAAAGATGAACCACATCATCATCAACCCACTCTTGACGGTCTTTAGTCTTCTTCATCTCCATCTCGTCCTTTATGATCACCGACAGGTTACTAGTGACACAATGAACCAACATGATCGTGAAGCGGGTCAATCCACATAATTTTTTGTCCAATTTGTCCACTCTTTATTTCAATACACAGAGCTCCTCCCCACCGCCCATAGTGTAGTCGGGATCATTCTGCTCAATATCCAGCAGTTCTGAAGATTGAGAGGCTGAAACCTCCTTTTGAGCTTTGCCCTTGTCAGGAATGGGGCAGGGACCTATGGCATTCTCTCCCTCCTCACCCTCTAACACCTCTTCAACCCTGCTATGTTTGCTGTCAAAAAACTCCTCTTCAGTGTCCAAATCTTGAACCTGCACTTTTTTCCTATTCTTGGCCAACCTTCCAGAGCGCTGAATGATAGCATCACAACCAATAACCATAGTCTCCGCAACCACTGTATCACCCAACGAGTCCTTGCTCACAACATTTTTCCCTTTGCTCGGAGGCTCCATCTCCTCCTTTCCTTTCTATTTCGGGGCTGGCTTACTAGGAGTCTTAGTAGGGCTAGACTTGAGATCACATAGGCTAGCCACCGCACTAGTATGGGAAGTTCCCTCATTCCCCTTAAGCTTATTAGCAGCAGGTTTGGGTTTTTTAGAGTCAGTAGGGACCAGGTGATTTTTCCTGATAGGGCCTTTATATTCGGCTGAAGATAAGTTGGTGACAGTGGGAGGCTCAATTTCTTCAATGCGTACAACCGAAATGGGTTTAGGTGGGCATAAAGCCAGATGGAAGTGGTAGAGTCTTAGGATAAGGTCCTAGTGGAGCAGCAGGGGAGTAGGTTCATTAGGGTTCAATGCGGTAGACTCAACACATTTTTCAATAGAATTTTTGAGGTCCATAAGTAGGAAAAAAGGAAAGCTTAATAAAACTTTATGCCTGAGGTGGTTCAATAAAGGGAAATGGTAGAATTCATAAGTCTTGTACCTACCTTCCAGTGTGACATATTTCATCAAGGAAAGACACACCTGGTTCCACGGATGAGGAAGAGCCTCCCATTCAAATCCAGACTGGTTATGTACTTTCTTCTCATTCCCCACAAAAAAATTGTTCACACTTTCATTGTCCTGGGTCTTAGAGTGTTTCAGATGCTTTATACTAGTACTCTGGAGACCCGTTGCTTGTGCAAACACTTCTTCATCCACGGTAAAGGAGATGCCACCCAAAGTCACATTAGGATCATCCCAGGAGTTGACGAACTGAGCAGATAGATTAGGGTCATGTCCCACAAGTCTCTCCATCAAAGGAGCAAGGCCACCTTCAACACAAATGTGCTAGACGAGAGGATCCTTGTAAAATTTTCTGCAATTCTCCTGCTCCGTCTGCACCCTATTACCACCCATGATTCCTCTCTGTACATAGTATAACCAAGAACCTTGAAAATATGGAAGGTTGGAGATAATAGAAAGGTGAAAAATTGACTATTGTTGTTTTAAGCCTTGTTTCTGAATTAGAGGTCTAAGTTTTAATAAGAACAATGAAAACGAATGAGGTGTAGGTGACACTATTAATAACAAACTTAGCAGTCATTGCAGTAGAAGACTCATATTGCAACATGTAAAGATATTTTGCTGACATCTACAATAAGCTTGTTGCAGCCTCATCAAAAGCAGTAGCCCAAATCTCGCCTGTGTGGTCTTCCATCTTTAGCTACAATAAATATTGAAAGTCACAATCAACTATTGTTTTCTGGCATTTAGGGTAGAACCATGTATTTTGGGTGGACTCTTCACACTTTTTCTTGTATTGTCTGCCATTGGCCTGTAAGGGACATGCAGTGTAACATAATGCATCATTTTTTGTATGGCAATCCAAGGCAGTGATCCAAGATATATCCAATAGCGACTCTCCCATTTTCCAAAGCAACCTTTTGAGGGACTGTCTGGGAGGGCTCAAGGACAGGTGGCTCAATATGTCCTTTTTGAGTCAAGGGTTGTGCTTCTAGGATGTCAAGATTTATGTATAGAAGAGTCCCTGCAGTTGTGTTTAGAACCATTCCATTGAAATACCCAACACGTGCATTTTTAACAGAAAGGATGACAATCGAACCAGGGTGTACAACCTTTCCAGCTCGTCACCCTTTGCTTCCCAATTTGAGCCCCACAAATTAACATCAATGCAAAAGGATGAAAAATCATTAAGTTTAATAGTCCTGTGAATTGTTTCAAATTGATCCTTTCTTTGTATAGTTGATACATTTCCTACATGTACCACAGTCCCAATAATATCAATCAAATTGTTATTGCTCCAATTTGCAATTTCATTTATTGGGATGAATTTAAATACTTTCTCTAGCACAAAGGCCTCATCGTCACAACATTTCAACATTGAGTTTTGATCCAAAGTGATTTCCATGTGGTTGTTCAACTTATTAAATTTCCTATCTGCTTGTCTCACTGAGCCTTTTGACACATAATAAGTACAAACCACCTCAACCCTATCATAATGCAATTATGCTATGCCATTAAAGCAAGTGATTCGTATTTTTGTTCCCTCACTGTCAATAATGTCAAAGATGAATGCTTGGCCCTCATGTCCTTGTTTGCTGTAATGGTGCATATCCCTTTTCATTGTTACCCAACCTTTTATTGTCCATTTAGTTTGGTAAACAATTAGCCCTTTAACAGGGCTGATATTTGTAGGAGTATTATGTTGTCTTGGGGATGTATTAATCCCAAATGTTGAGGCTCGTTTGGATCCATGGGGAGTGCGACTCGCAACCAACTATTTGTTCTTCTTGATCTCTAAGCATATATCTAGGTTTTCCAATTAGCTAGAAATCTGACATTTTGACATCTAAGGACAATATGAAAATTTCCCTAGAATCAAATGAACATCAAATACTTAAAAAGGAAGTCCCCACAAACAAGAAAGCATAAAAAAATAAGTACAAGTAGTGCAAAAAAGTATCTAACCTCGATTCCCGCAGCTTCCTACAAAGATGGTTTGTCAAGCACAAGATGGAACCTATTTTCAATGCCCTTATAAACAAAAGGTCATTGTATTTTGTAGGAAAAGTCCCTATTTGCACATGGGTTCCATCGGTAAGGATGACTTTGTAGTGGTCAACCGGGATTTTATCACCTCCTATTTTTTGAAAAGGCATTAGCTGGAGAACCGAAGATGGGACAACATCTTCAACATCAATAGATCATATCGCATGTGTTTTGAAGGGTCGATGCACATTTGCATCCTACAAGGCAGTTTCACTCAGTGAAGCGGAAGCAATGAGATATTCATGGTTGTGACACAAGTCTAGAAGCAAACATCAATGCCGACACATTTGAAAACTGTAATGTTTTTTCCCCTAACACATAGGTGACTCCCAAATGGCCAGCAAATCGAAAGGAAAAGCAAAGATAAAGAGTTTGAATATAAATTAGTTAGAATATAGATCACAACAACTGTTAATTCAAATGAAGCAATTCATAGTTTGCTTAATGCACATGGAAAGTGTCAATTTAATTGTTAGCAGCAAAAAAAAACAAGGAACAAACTTACAAGATTGGTGCTTGAGGATTGTTCGTCAGCCTGGGTAGAGCTAGAGTCCACCGACATTGTCGGGGCTGCTCTTTTAAAAGATGAGAGCTACAACACCGGCGGCTAACTAGAAGCTCTATGACTTCAAAAAACAACATGATCTCTCAATTTTTTTGCACAGACATCAAGAATATGACAGCAAAGGATTAATAAAAAAAAAGGGTTCAATGACTCATATAACACTTAATATACAATTTATTATTCCATCTTTTTTGTTCCATTTTTTTAATCTTTGAATTTTTTTTCCATAGACATCAACAATACGAGGAAAAATAAATAATTAGGAAAAAGGATTCAATGTTCTATATAATAGTTAATATATATATATCATTCAAAGAACACCCTGTCAAGGTTCAAATAAATAACAACTATTTTCACAAAATAATAAACATCGGGAAGAGTGTGTATGTACATTGTTTACATCTACTTTGACATACATACATATCTACACATAGGAAAATTTAATATTGTTTCATATATGGTTTCCGTTCTGTGCTAATGGTTGCAATGCAATAAAATAGTCTGTGTTGTTTTCCATAATGCATTGTTAATTGTTGTTCTCTAGCTTTGGCTATATCGTTTCATTTTTGATACATAATAAAATAGTAAATGTTACAGAATTTATGTTATCCAAAAGGAATTATTGACTATCATTGCCACTCATTTTATTTCCCCCATATGCACAAATCTACATATGTGATATTAGATGTAAAAAACATTATTATAGAACACTTAAAATACACCTTATGATTTCAAGGATGTGCCAATAGAATAAAGATAGGGATCACTATGTATCAATGTTCTTTGCATCCACTATGACATACATACATTCCTGCACATAGGGGAAATACATTGTCCATCAGTATGATCAAATGTCTGCACAATTTTTGACAAGGCATTCTTGGCTATCGTTCTGTGGCGTTACTGGCTATCACAACTATGAGCAAGGAGAGGAAGCTTCTATGAAGGTGCAAGCTCGATCATGCGTTGTGAAGCTACTGACCAGCTGGGAGGAGGTTTTTTTTGTGTTGTCCTGCATGGGGTAATAGTTGAAAAAGCAATACAAAAGTGTTGGTTGTGATAATTTATTGCCCATTTTTTGCAGACGCTAAAGAAAGCAAGGAGCAAAGAGAAAGCAAGCGGGAAGAGGTACAGTTGAACCAAGCAGGAAGAGGTGCAATTTTAAAAAACCCTTTATATTTCTAGTTGTTCTCATATATACTTGTGGACATGGTTGTATGCATGTATAAATCTACATAAACATGTATGCATGTAATTCAATGTTCTCAGTGCATACAATATCTTGATATAGTTGTGTGTAGGAAAATGTGTCTGTAATGCATTTGTATGTGTGAGTGTGTATGTGTGTACATGCATTTTCTACATGTATCTTTCAAGATATGCATCTATGTATACATAGATATGTCCAGTTTTCAATATCAATATAGTTATTTGGGTATGTGCAGGATCATGATGGGCCAAAAAGTGGCAATATGATGGGTATGTGTAGGGTATGTGGCTGATGAATTTTTTTTACCCAAAATTGATGAAACGAAAAGGATTTTTAAAGGAGATTCTCAACTTTCCACCAATATAAATTATGCTTTACTTTGAATTTAATAAATTATTATTCTTTTCTATTTGAATTATGACTAAAGTCGTTGATGAGTGATTGAAAAACATCACCCTTTCAATCACATTTTGGATCAAAATATACGATCATTCTATGCTTTTATATATGGGAATCAATTTCATGAAGTTTGATAAGTTAAGGTGGTTATCTGAGTTTTATATTTTTAAAAGTTGTAATAAAAATTCATAATTAATTATTTACTTGGAAAAATTAAAAAATATCATCGGGACATGAGTCGTCTACTTATATCTAAAATATTATAAAAAAATACTATCATTTTATTTGGATTAAGTTAGTGGTCGCAAACACCTCTTATTTTTTCCTTGAAATTCAAGTACTACTACATTGAAATTTCAATTTTCACCAAATAGATTTTTTAAAAAAACCTAGTGGTTTAGAAACTACATTCAATTTGCTACAAGTTTTATTCTTATATATTTTTGAAATAATATAGGTAACTTATTCAAATTTTTACGTCAAGTTGTGTAACTTTGATTTTTCTGAATTTTTGGCCACTTAAGGGCCTGTTTTTTCCATGATGATCCTACACATACCCATTTGCTTCTTGTCTGTCTCAATTGCCACATACTCTTATTTCTCCACAATTGCTATTCACTATTTTGAATGTTCTATATGTATCTATGGCTGTGTATGTGCCTATATGCATTTTCCACATGTATTGCTAAAGCCACAACTCAACAATCACCAATGCCCTATGGAAAATAGTGCAGTCTGTCACCGCAGGCCACACAAAGACAACCAACAATGCCGTATTGAGAAGAGCATGAAATTTTTTATTACTTTGCAACCATTTCTAGTAGACACAAACCATACAACAAACACTAAATTATGTCTTTCTTTTGTTGTGTTTCATTGTTCTTTTCCTGTGTGTAGATATGTATGTATGCAAAATAAGATGTAGACAAAATTCATATAAACTCATCCCCCTGTTTATTGCTTTGCTAGGAGAGTTGTTATTTGTTTCGTCCTCAAGAGGAATTCTTACAATAATAGGCTTCATATTAAGCATAATAAGAAACATTTCTTGCCACATACAACGTGTTGAAATTTTTTTTGAAGTTAGGAAAATAGCATAAACTGTTTTATTACTTCAGCTCTGGCTATATTGTTTCATATTTGTTTCGCAATGCAATAGTAAATGTTATAGAATTTATGATGTTGTCCATAAGGCATTGTCAACTGTTGGTCTATAGATCTAGCTATATTGTTTCCTTTCTGATAAGATGTTGAAAAATAGAATTTACTAGGTTGTTGTTGAAACTAATATTGTTTTTATTTAAGGCGTGAGTGTGTATGTTTGTATATACATTTTCTACATGTATCTTTGAGGTTATGCGTATAACTTATGAATATTTGAGCTATTTATGTGTCCACCTTTTTTGTTTGCTAGGAATTTTGGAGCAACCTCTATGCTATAGAGAAATGGATCATTTTCAGATGTGTCAATGTATTGCCATGTGCTTTCTTATTTATATCCAACAAAAATCTATTTTTGTTTGCTTCTTGCTACAACACTTTATCAAAAATCAAACAATATAGCCTATTCAACAACCTCTTATTGAAAATGAAACAGTACACCCTAACCTAGAGAGAACAACAATCACCAATGTCCTATGGAATCAATGTTGTTTGCATATGCTATGACATACATACATATCTATGCATAGGGGCCATACATTTTCCATCACTCCGATTGATAGTGCCATTAACAAGACTATTGTATTGGTTTTGGAAAGTGGGAAGAGGTGCATTTGAAGCAAGAGGGTAGAGGTGCAAGTGGAGGTGCATATTGGATAAACCCTTTCTAGAGTATTTGAAAAATAGTTCATGTTATTTTCCATAGGCCATTGTTCATTGTTGTTCTCTAGCTTAGGGTATATTGTTTCATTTATGTTCTTTGTGCAGCCACGATGGTTGGAAGGCAATATTGTTTGTTTTTGCATTGGATTGCTGCTCTGAATTGTTGTGTTTTGTGGGTTTTTCCATCTGGGTCACTGTTGAAAGCAACATAGTTTTGAAAATAGTTTATGTTATTTTCCATAGGCCATTGTTCATTGTAGTTCTATAGCTTAGGGTATATTGTTCATTTATTGACTTAGTATAGCCGTGATGGTTGGAAGGAAATATTGTTTGTTTTTTTGTGTTGGATTGTTACTGTGAATTGCTATGTTTTGTGAATCGTTGTGTTTCTATGGGTTTTTTCATCTGGGTAATTGTTGAGACCAATATAGTTTCATTTATAGTTCGCATTTTGTGACGAACATTTTCAATGGGTTTGTCATTGTCAGATTTTTATTGTTGTATGGTTTTTGTGTAGTGGCAATGGTTGTAAGTAACACCTGCCATTTAAATCCTCGAAAAACATAGTGAATGTCTACACAATTTTCAACAAGGCATTGTTGGGTGTGGTTTTGTGGCTTTACCTTTTATCAGAGGTGTGAGTGAGGAGGGAAAGCTTTTGTGAACATGCAAGTGAAATTATCTGTTGTGGAATTTCTGTGAAGATGGTTGGAGCCTATTTTGTGTTTTTTGCATGGCACAATCATTACAAAAGAAATGATTTTGTTTTGTAAATATCGGCGCACATTTTGTTTTACAAGAACATATATAGGCATTGCATTCCTCGGCTACATTTGTAGGAATCTATTGCGCAAATATATAGACACAAAAATTATATGTGGGAATGTAATGATATATAGTTTATGTTAATTCCCATAGGGAATTGTTGGTTTGCATGTGGTGCCAATGGTTGCAAGGGAAACACTGATGAACAATTCCATGTGCAGATTTGGATGTATGTCATAGCAGTTGCAAACAACATTGATACATACTGAAACATTATTAGAATAATAAGCCACATTTTGAGTGTAAATATCAAACATTGATGCCACCATCTTTGTAGAACTTCTTCCTTAAATAAATTCTAAGAGCTTTTCAACACATTGTATGTGGGAAACTGTTTCTTATTATGCTTACTATAAAGTCGAGTATATATGAATGCTATCTACATCTAATTTTATATACATATACATATGTGCACACAAGAAAAGAAAAATGAAACACTACATTAGATGGAAAAACCTGTAGAGCACAAAAATTCACAGTAACAAACCCATCCAAAACCATCGCCACAAAAGGCGAAGCATAAATCAAACAATATTCGTTTCAACAAAAAATATAGTCTTTTGTAGAGTACAATCAACAGTGTGTATATATGTGCATCTAACTTGAGATATATATATATATATATCGTTGTAGCTTTTGTTTTGCAGTTGCATATATATGTATTGCATGCGTTAAATACACCTTTTAGTTATTATTTCTTTTAGCCTCAAAAAAGGAGTTGTTAGAATGATAGACTATATAGTAAGTGTAATAAGGAAGATTGATTTCACCATTGATCAGAGTGGTGGATGATGTATGTTCTTGCTCGGGAGTTTGGTGAGAGCCCATCAGGCTCCATGACCCAATATGATAAGGTCGAGTGCCTCGATACGTTGTGTTTGATTTACGCAATTTCCTATCTCCCGGATCTGTGTGTTTACGTCGCATACATGATGTGAACCCCAAAAGGAAACTAATTTTTTTTTTTAAAGAATATAATAACATACTTAAGCATTATAACATAACAATGTATTATGAGGCACAACTAGTTTCCAATGGGGTACACGAAGTGACACGACTACACTAACCCATAACAACGATAATAAGATAACAATAATTAATCTACTACATAAATCTATTCATTCCCATTCCATCATTTAAAATATCTATCAACTATATCCATATTAATAACATATGCACATATGACAATACATGGAATTATAAAGATATCAAGTGTTACATATTTTCGATAGATACAATTCAACATAACCAACTATAACAAATGATCCTGAATAAATACATGGCTTGAATAAACATTACATCCAAATGATAGTAGAATACAATTGACTGAAAATACAACTCAATAACCACATATACAATTTACAACAAGGTCATCCCCAACACACGTGGGAGACAATACACCAATGAATACATTACATATGAAGTATATACACCAATCTGGTACATAAGGACACTGGATCATCAACATCTGCCAAAACTTGCAAGTAAAAGATACATACGCAGCGAGGAAGGGAACCCAATTGGGTCAGAGAAGCGTTCCACCCAACCACTTACGTGCTGAGAGTAGACAAGGAAGGGTCCAACCGAAAACCCGCGCCCAGCTCAAAATCAGCAAAGAGACCAAGCTTGAGAATAGACAAGCTTAACATCAGACCACTTAAAAACTAAACAGCGACAAAATCCAAGGGAGCACAACAACAAACCGCGTGAACCTTGGTACAAATCTTTATAACTAACCACATATTCATTCATTTCCTATTACCATATTCCATAATTCCATACAATATAACATGCAAAAGCAACTCCAAAACCATATAGGGTCAATCAGGCAATCACTTGCACAATGAGGTAAAGCACAAGAAAACATACAAGGGTGGACATAACAACAAAGCTGGTTGTCATCCACCACACACAACACACAAAATTCACACACAACACAATTGTCCATAATGCATTCTTCCAGTAGGAAGGATATCGGTGCATTGTACACTACACCGAGGGTCCTATCCCTTCCACTAGTTTCCTGCACCATTGGACCTACACCACGCAACAACAATTTCTGGGTAGCCAAATCAGATCAACCCAAAAAGGAAAACATAAACTAATGAACAAAGCACCTAGGTCAACGCCATGGCTCATAATGCCTGGAGTATCACCTACGCAACTAACAACTTAATGGGTCCACATTATCCCAGAGCGCCCAGTGTTTAAACTTGGGCTCTGATACCAAGCTGTCACACCCCGCCGTGCGAACCCCAAAGAAACTAATAACAACGGAACAATTTTTTTTTAAAAAGAATATAATAACATACTTAAGCATTATAACATAACAATGTATTATGAGGCACAACTAGTTCCAATGGGGTACACGAAGTGACATGACTACACTAACCCATAACAACGATAATAAAATAACAATAATTAATCTATTACGTAAATCTATTCATTCCCATTTCATCATTTAAAATATCTATCAACTATATTCATATTAATAACATATGCACATATGACAATACATGGAATTATAAAGATATAAAGTGTTACATATTTCGATAGATACAACTCAACATAACCAACTATAACAAATGATCCTGAATAAATACATGGCTTGAATAAACATTACATCCAAATGATAGTAGAATACAATTGATTGAAAATACAACTCAATAACCACATATACAATTTACAACAAGGTCATCCCAACACACGTGGGAGACAATACACCAATGAATACATTACATATGAAGTATATACATCAATCTAGTACATAAGGACACTGGATCATCAACATCCGCCAAAACCTGCAAGTAAAAGATACATCACGCAGCGAAGGGAACCCAATGGGGTCTTGAAGCACGTTCCACCAACAAGCTGTCACGCCCCGCCGTGCGAACCCCAAAGAAACTAATAACAACGAAACAATTTTTTTTTTTTTTTTTTTAAAAGAATATAATAACATACTTAAGCATTATAACATAACAATATATTATGAGGCACAACTAGTTTCCAATGGGGTACACGAAGTGACATGACTACACTAACCCATAACAACGATAATAAGATAACAATAATTAATCTACTACGTAAATCTATTCATTCCCATTCCATCATTTAAAATATCCATCAACTATATCCATAATAATAACATATGCACATATGACAATACATGGAATCATAACGATATAAAGTGTTACATATTTTCGATAGATATAATTCAACATAACCAACTATAACAAATGATCCTGAATAAATACATGGCCTAAATAATTATTACATCCTAATGATGGAAGAATACAATTGGCAAGAAATACATCTCAATAACTACATATACAAATCACATCAAGGTCATCCCAACACCGTGGGAGACATGACCCATAATGAATGCATTACATAGGAAGTATATACATCAATGTTTTTATAAGGAGACCTTTGGATCATCAACATCGCCAAAACCTGCAAGTAAAAGATACATCTGCAATAGAAGGGGGAACCCAATGGGGTGCGAAGCACGTTCCACCCAACCACCCCCGTGCTGAGAGTAGACAAGGAAGGGTCCCCGACCAAGCACGCCTAACAATAACAAGACTAACCCCAAATAGACAACTTAACATCAAAGACCACTTAAAAACTCAACAACGACAAATCCAAGGGCACAACAACAAACCACTTCAGAACATAACAACAAGTCATAATCACAAGCATCAATGAAACTCAAGACATAATATCAAAGACTACATCCAACAATATCCAGAGACAAATCAATAAATCACTTAATCACAACAGACACAATATCACATAACAACTACAATCACAAGGTCACTTACCAACTACAAACACAATATCACTTAACAACTACAATCACAAAGTCACTTAACAACTACAAATACAATATCACTTAACAACTACAATCACAAAGTCACTTAACAACTACAAACACAATATCACTTAACACGAGGTTACAATGCTCCCAGAGAACAAGATCATGAACATCGCACAATAACTGAATAACTGTCGACATAGGAAGAGTGTCATGCATAAATTTCCATGAGTTACCCTGGCTCAACCTTCCTAGGCTACCGGACCCCCATCCTGGGTTACCCTGACTTGCCTCTACCGGCCGCCGGACCCTCACGCAAAACTATGCGTCCCATCTCATCTTGAGTCTTATCATTCACTTGCTTCACGAGAGAGACATCCTTTATCTTGATTAGTGTGAAAGCCCCCCCATTAATTCTTTTAGATTATCACTTAATTAAACTCTAGGTAGGTTACCCTGGCGCCCCTTTGTGTGCCGGACCCCCACAAAGAGCCACTCTCCTAACGACAACACACAAGGCACGATACCACAATAGGTAACTAGACAACATAAACTCTCCAATCCAAGGAGAAAGCAAAGCAAGGAGACTCACTCCAAACACTGGAGGAAACCAATTCGAATACACACTCCTTCCAAAGGAGGTACAAATCTCATTACCCACTCCTATTTCCTAGGAGGCACAAATCCCCGTTCGTGGAAACCGGGTACAACATCATAGTACAATACATCAAGGCGATTCACCAAAATGAACCTCTACACATAACATCCCACTCAAGAAAACTTCTCTGGAAGACTTACAATACCCTTAACCCTAATTGCCCGACATGGGGAATAAAAGAAACATGAAAGACACGCATTCCATCTCTGGAAGCCCTTAACAATAAATTATACTCTTACGAACAGTAAGGTGAACCTAGGGTTTTCCATACGACACAAAAGCACTATGAAGAAAATGCCACAGAAGAATTAACGAATAATTTCAAGAATCACAATTACGTTTGATCCAATCCATAAAAAAAAAACAAATTACAATGGATAATAAATTTCCCCTAATAACTCAATCAATTACACGAGAACACCCATTTCAACACAACACAATAAATTTATTTCCAATTTCCTAATTAACTATAATATTGCAAGATATTAAAACGTAATCACAATATGTATACATAAATCTCCGTTTTATATATATATATATATATATTCAAAATAAATTAAATAAATAAAAACTATATTTAAAATCATCCTATAAGATTAACTTTTATATCCTATTATGTTTTAAAGAAAATTATAATTTTAAAACGAATAACCAAACCCCATCTATATAAAAATAATCATTTAATAAGACTAATGCAATCATATTGCAAAAATTATTATACAAATCAAATTCAAATTAACTTGCATTTGAAATATATATAATTAAAAAGAAATTTAAATTTAATCTCCACAAATAAATAAATATATATATATATACATATATAATAAATAATATATATTAAATATATATTAAATATTATATAATATATATATATATATATTTATATATTTAAATAAACTAAATATTAATAAAAAAATACACATTAAAATAAAAATAATAAATAAATTTTAAATTAAAAAAAGAATTTTGATTAAACCCCACGCAGTACGGTGGTACTGCGTACCTCCCAATGGGAGGCCGCAGTCCTCACCAGACTGCGTACAACAGTCAATGACTGCTGTGCGCAGTCTGTGTGGACTGCGCATAGCCACCGAGTGGGGGGGTCGGGGGTGGTACAGCCACCGCCGACCATTTCCCTCCCCTCCACACAAATAAAATTAACTTCTATTTATTTTTTTTATATAAATTTTTAAGAATTAAAACTTTTTTTTATATAATATGAATATTTAAAACATGCATTTCGTCTAGTACAAAATAGAAATAGGGTTCAAATACAAATATTTAATAAACATATTTGTTCTTTATTTAAGGGCCGAAATTTGAAATACAGAAGAATTTATCCTTATATATATATTTTTTATTTTATTTTAAAAATAATGGAATATTATATATGTAAATAACAATATTCTATAAAAGAGATGCAAACAACTATTTATTAAATCATCTTAATAGCAAATCTCGATATGGATCTGAACATAGAAAACAATAATGACACAGACAAATAGATTTACAAGAGACCCAATATAAATTGGCACGTAGTTTCAACTGTAACACGGTTTTTTTTTATTTCAAACACAATAAATTTCACAACTAAGTTATATTGAAGGAATTTCCAATAGGTTGTACTAAGTTTCCTACAGAAGATTTCGAGGGTTTTACTACAAATGAGTTTTCAAAACATAAACTTCATTCAAATAATTTTGAAAACATAGAAATTAGATTTGTTTACAGACCTACGAAGTATAAAAAATTTAAAAGGGGAAAACCCGAGTCCTCCTGGGTCTCAAGAAGAAACCTTCGCAACCTCCCTTCTCGATTCTTCCTCGCCGCTTCTTTTCGATTCCATTTACCTTCTCGATGTTCTCAACACCGTTTTCCAACTCACAATACTCTGCATCTAAATAATTTTACTCCAAAGAAATCCTCAAACTCAAAACTGTATTTCTTTTCCTTTTTATTTCCAAATCCAAAACAACAGAGCCAAAAACTTGTGTGTGTCAATAATTCCCTCATAAAAATAATAAATCAAAGATAAAGATTCAATAAAGCTCTTCCGCTTTCTTTTCCAAAAAGCCTCTTTTCTTATTGGTCCTTTTTCCAGCTTTTAAAAGCATAACTTATCCTCAATTTTAAATTAAAATAATTTATTTAATTTAGGTATTATCTTCACATGATTTTCTAATTTAATATTAAAAAGATAATATCTAATTATTCTCAACAATATTAATTTAATTATAATTATTTGCATTTTTAATTAATTAAATCACTTTTAATTTATAATATATTTAATTTAAACATTTTTCTAACTCTCAATTAAATCAAATAACAATGCAACATTAATTAATTTTTTTATGAAATACGATTAATTAATTTAAAACACTAACCAAGAATTAAATAAATACTCAACAATGAAACTACATACAAGACAAAGACAAAACTTCAATCATAACACAACGACTCACAACAGACGATGGACTTGGGACGGGGACACTTCCAAACCTACTCCTTTTTCAACTTTTACCATCATACCTTATTGCTCTTATATCACAAAGGTGTGGAATCGAGACTTATTCCCCGTAATCCCTTGATCCAAATAAACGTCAAGTAGTACATGTATATATATATATAATCAAACATCCTATCGTGAGAAGGAATTGCAGTGTAGCAGGGCACTCGTGAACGAGTGATGCTACACTGTCCTCTCACCTACTCTATTCTAACAATTACAATACCAATAACGAACTAACATTTCTAACCAATTTGCTCATAAGATAACATGATACCTAACTACTGCATCATAACTAATTATTAAACAATTGCATCATAAAATAATACTGAATTAAATAACATCACCATAGAATCATCATATTGACATATAAACATTAATGAAACACTATTTGAATAAACAAATAATCCAAACAACACAGAGTATCATAAATCATACTAATAATGTCATATCAAACGATTATGTCCACTAAAGGGATAACAACATCATCAAACTACAACCAACCAAATCAAACCCTAATAGTATCAATCATAGTATCGCCAGTATCATACAGAAATTAATAAGTCTAAACAGTGATGAGGGTATTACATGCTTAATGTAAGGCAAAACTTGACAAAATCACAGCAAGCATGAGTCATTCATTTTCATGCATCAAGCAAGGACGTTTTTCCTGTAGGTGGCGATTTCTGAGCTTTAAGTTGAATTATTTTGATAATGTTGGCTCCAAGAGGGTCGATTCACTTCCTTTTGTGATGATACAGGGTTTATATGCTTGCCAAGTAGCATTTGACTGAGTCTGGGCGCCTTGTTGTTAATCTACATGCCCACAAAGAAGGAAATTAAGTCGCACTCGGCCTATAAATACTTTCCTATCCATTCTTGTTTCACACAATCTTGAGCAATTTGATTCCTGTGTTTTTAAGAACTTCCTTGTCCATTATCTAAGCTCCTGTGTTATTCTCTGTTGCTGCATTTTACCATTTTGTTGAGTGTGAAAATTAGAATCCTTAACAGCAAATGTTAGTTTACTGTGCTAAATTCCTTTAACCTTTGAGAGGAGTGAGTTCACAGTAGAATTAACTGAGATTAGAGAAGTGTCAATTGAGAAGAGTGACTTGAAGAAATCATCACCATTGAAAGAGAGTTTTGCAAAGCAGCCATCTCCAATTGGAATTCTAGAAGTTGCTGAAGGAGAGTCAAGAAGAGCAGTGCTAGGGAAAAGAGCTTAATATATCAGGCATGATATCTATTTAATAATTCTTGTTTGAAATGCTGCTCTCTTTTATTCTTGAGTTTGATGATTGCAATTAGTTCGTGGAGAATTAGAAATGTCTTGATAAACTTTCTTTGCATTTAAGGGAAAATGTATGAAGGAATTCATTGCATTTACGGGCAAATGAATGAGGGAATTCATTGTATTTAAAGGGAAAATGTATAAGGGAAATCATTACAATTAAGGGTGAATGCATAAGGAAATTCAATGCATTTTAATGGTAGATGAAATGAAGGATTTAAGGATAAAGGGATTGTAAAAAAAAGGGATTAAATGTTTAAGGAGCTTAAGTGATTAGCTTAACTTATCTTGCATTAAAGGGAAATAGTAGGAAAATAAATTAAGGGATTGGTTTATTGGGTTAACATAAAAGGGATAATTTATGAAAAAGAGATAAGAGAACACTGTTGGCATGGATATTAATTGCTAAAAGCCTGAATGCTTCCAGAAAAGAGAATTGAAGCATTAGAGCCGCTTTTATAAGGTATTTTTAAGTACTCCATGATAGGAGAAAGAACTTGACTGAGGAATTCAATAGCATTATATAAAGTATAACATTTAAGTATTTAATTATACTAGCTATGTTGAGCATGGGATGTTTTATGTTTGTTGTCGATACATAGGAAATGAAATGTTGCATTCTAGTTGTAATCTGCATTAATTGTATGATCTCCATATAAGAAGAGTATTGCTGCAATAGTAACTATATACTAGAACCGAAATGAGGACAGGAGTCAAGTAAATTCTATCGGCTTAAGTTATTAGGTAAACTGAGGTAAGCCTGAGTTACTCCTAGGATAAAGATTTCCAGTATAGGAGGGAATAGGTGAATTACTTGTTATGCTGATTCATTTCTAGCAGTTAGAATGTTGTAGGAAGTCTAGGGTGACTGATTTCCCAATGAAGGACATAACCTACGCGTAGTGTAAGATAGCCTTAAGTCAAATCAGCCCTGAGCAGTGTATATGATAGATGACTCTCTCAGTCATTTACTGAACTAAAACTCTTTGATCAAAGTAGTGTAATGTACCTACATCCTCTTAGATCGGGCGATGTTTACACCACTGTCAGTTCATTGTGATCCTTGTACTAGTTCAAGATTGTGAAATAGCAAGGTTCTAGTTGTGT